>RXON01002823.1:0-39721 GCA_009667805.1 Leptobrachium leishanense | reverse complement strand
GAGAAATACAAGGTTTCGTAATTCGAGGAACGCGCAGCGGAAAAGAGAAAATACAAGGCTTCGTAATTCGAGAAACGCGCAGCGGAAAAGAGAAACTAGAAATATAATCTTTAACCCCCTTTCTTGAGGTTGGGGAGTGAGTCCCGCACAGGTTATGTCCCAGAATGTACGTGTGTGTGTGTGTGTGTGTGTTATGGTACCCGGGTACAATATTCAACTGGCCAGTGAATTGCTTATGAGGTATCTTCGACTAGTCAAGTTGGGGCCCTGTGGGTTTTGGAAACACAGCAGCGTGCTTTCTTTATTCACAAACGGCCTGGAAGGCCTCTCACCCATCCGCCAGATACTTGGCTGGGATCAGACCCAGGACGTCTCTCCGCTCGATCTTGGCTGGGATTCTCTGGGCTACCGGATCCGCTGTCTTGCCTTTCTGTAGCTGCTGCAAGATGTCCAGCTCACCGCCTGCTCTCCCTGTCCGATCGATCTGCGGTGCTCCTAACTCGGGGTCCTCTCGCTCACTTGGTATCAGCGTGGTATTCCTGTGAATCACTGGGTCTTCCTCTGGTAAGGCTGAATAACCCAGTCTTTAGCTCTGTCAGGCCCCAGCTGCGCTCCGGCCTAGTCACTGTCTCGTTCTGCTGCTCTGCGTCTTGCTCCTCTCACTCCCTGGCGCGCTCTGCCAGCTCTCTCCACGAGGTTCAGGATGTAAGGGTCTGTGTCCCACCCACTTCCTGTGTCCGCTCCCAAAGCATGCCGGGAAATGTAGTCCCAATGTTCAATGTCTCGTATCGCGCTTGTCTCCCTCCGGTGGCCAAAAATAGGTACTGCCACGACAGTGAATTAAACCCAGCGCTACACTCTCCCCCTCCTTGAACTCTTGGGTCTCTCCAAGGAGGTACAGCAGTTGCATTACATTTCAACACAGTTTAGGCAACATATACAGGCTCAGCAGCAAGCATACAGTGGGTTAGATACACTTCCTCAAGTTGACTCATGTTTTGGGCTACCTCAGCTAACATAGCAGACACTTCGGGCAACCTTCACACTGTGGTGACGGCCTCTTCAGTGCTATGTCCTGGTGAGTCGTAGGTGAGTCGCTGGGGCGGTCAAACAGAGCATTTTGGTTCTGGCTCAGTCAGTTCCTCTTCAGGTGGAAGTACTATAGGCGCTGGTTCCGTTCTTCTTTCTACCACTGGAGCAGACATCTCTTCGGAGTATGATCCTTCCAGTGAAGGCATAGAACTGTAGTCATAAGATTCGACTTCAGGAACTACAGGGATTGCAATAGTCTCAGGAACTTCTAACTGAAATTCAGGAGCTTCAGGCCTCAAATTACTTTCCCACCGTTCAGGAACTGCGATAACCTCTTCAGGCTCCGGTGAGCGCAACCAGTCCAGACAAAAACTCTCTTCCTCACTGTCCCTTTCGCTCTCTTCGACAGCCCGGGTCTGCTGAGACCGAGTAACGGGAGGCAAATGTGGAGCAGGCGGATTTGGCAGAGAAAGTTCGTCCCCAACTGGTATCCTCACAGCCTTTCTCAAAGGTAACAAATGATTCCGGTGCCAGTTCTTAAGAGGCCCAGCCTTTCCATCCGGCCGGATTTGATACACTGGCAGACCCGGCAGTTGCTTGCAGACAATGTAGACTTGAGAACTCCATCTATCTGCCAACTTTTGCCTCGCAGCAGCACCCAAGTTCTTCAACAAAACCCTATCACCGGGTTGTAGATCCTGTATCCGAACTTTCAAGTCATAGTTCCTTTTGTTCCTTTGCTCCCTGTTTCCTGAGGTCAAACGGGCCTGTTCAAACGCAGAGGCCAGATTCTTTCGAAGTCTATCCACGTAATTTCTATGGGAAGCTACCGACGTCTGGTCTAGAGATAACCCAAACGCCAAATCAACCGGCAGTCGAGTTTCTCTTCCGAACATAAGACGGTACGGTGAGTATCCAGTGGCGTCACTCTCCGTACTGTTATATGCATGCACCAGAGTAGCTATGTGACGACTCCAACTCTGCTTCTCTGTGTTTGACAATGTCCCCAGCATATTTAGCAGCGTGCGATTAAACCTTTCAGGCTGAGTATCACCTTGAGTGTCATGCCCGGGTACCGGGGTGGCACCGGGATGTAGGGGATATGAACCCAGTATGCAGTTTCCTGCACAGATGACCGGGTGGGTAAGGTTTGGAAGGGGATGAAATATGGAAACTGACCGGATGAATTCTGCAGGATGGTGGGAAGCGTGGTGGAAACAAATGCAGGAACCAGGAAAACAAAAGGAATAGGTTTTTGCAGAGTAACAGGACTTCACTCTAGGCATTCAAGAGCTGTAATGATTCAGCAATTGGTCAGTGTGGGGTGGAGTACTTTATTTCGTGTGTGTGTGTGTGGTGTGACGTGCTTTGGTGTTAACTGTTTAACTGCTGGTTGCTGGATGTAGGATGCAGGTTACAGGGCAGGAAGTACACCACCGGGGGGGGGGGGGGTTCTAGGATGAAAGCTGGTTTGCAGAGAATGAATGTTGAATGCAGGTTCAGGGGTCCCCAGGATGGAACATGACAGCTGGATGCAGGTTGTAGGGCAGGAAATGTACCATCAGGGGGTTGTCAGGATGGCTGCTGCCATGGGGCATGACACTTCCCCCGTCCTAACGATCGCACTCCGTGCGATAAAGATTGGCAGCAGCTGGGCATCAGCGTACAGGCTGCAGTGTCCATTCTCCAGATACAGGGTCCTGGACAGGTATAACAAAAGTTCCTTGTACGGTGTAACAGCCTGGTTCTTCAGGTGGGGGTTCTGGACCTGTAGGAGTGTCACGGTCACGTAGACTCCTGGAGACAGAGTGACACAGGTAGGAGGCAGGGTTACCCGAAAACATATTGCTTACATAGGCAGATGGCATCGGGTCAGATGTTGTCTGTAAACCGTCCTGGATCTCTTCAGCAATAACGTTGGTTTGGCGGTGCTTTTTTCTCTGCCGTCTTCGGCCTTAGATCTTCAGGTTTTACAGGTCTCACCCTTTAGGTTTACAGGAATAGAAGACTCTGCGATGAGAGTGGTGCCCATATAACTGGTTGGCTGTAGTATAGGCATCTCTTCTTCTCCAGGTTCACTGTCATCGCTAAAGGAGGAAAAGAGTTTTAGACGGGATGTACGGTCCTCTTCTTCCTCATCCTCTTCGCCACCTTCTCCTTCTGATATAGAGTCTTCGCTGTAAGAGGAACATATGCCTCGCCACGCCTTCATGGTGGTGTCAGACCCCGCATGTTGACTCGGGGGTCCTTCTGCGACAACGGCGGTCTCTTGATCTGACTCCTCAGAGGGTATATAACCAAATGGAACAACATCATACAGAGGGTCATAACCAGAACTTTCAAATCCACAGATGGTTGGATCTTGTTGGCTGTGAGTGATGGGAGTTGTCACGTTTGGAACCTGTGTGCACAGAATCTCCATCGGCTCTGGTTCCACCGAAGCAGGTTCCACATCCATAGGATGGACAGGTTCAGGCTCCCTGGGCAAGGGTATGGAGGCCTCTACGTCCATGGGAATGTCAGACTCTTCAGAGCTGGACGTCGGCGGCACCGCGATTCTGGGCACAGCTCTCCTAGGAGTAGGTCTGGGTACAGGAGGTCTCCTGGATGCGGGTGGCTTCCTGGGTACAGGTTTGGGGGCGGTGGAGGTTTTGGGGACCTCTTGGGTACAGGTGGCTTTCTGGGTGTACCCACTCGTGCAGCAGACCCCCTGGGGGCCGGTTTGGGCAAGGGTACCGGCTTAGGCGCTGCAGGTCTCTTTGAAGCTGACTCCACATCAGGGACTTGTTTGGAGACAGCAGTAGGCCTGGGAGCTTGTGGTTGCTGCAGAGTTCTACGCACTGGAGCCTGCTTGGAGGTAGTAGCAGGCTTAGAAACCACAGTAGATTTCAGGGGTCTTAGTGGGCAGTCCACGAGCCAATGGGTGGGGTCCCCACAATAGAGGCACAGATCGGTGGTCTGTCTCCTGGCCCGTTCCTCGGGAGACAGGGGCCTCTGTGTCTGCTGGTCGTAGGTGCACATTTCATGGGTGCGGTTGACTGCAGATTGTGCAGCAAGCCCCCCACTAGGGTAGCAAGGCTTCTCAGCATCTCCTGGAGACATAGCAAGGTGGAGTGCAGGACTGCGGGTTAATTTAATTTTGGCTGAATCATTCTGTCATGCCCGGGTACCGGGGTGGCACCGGGATGTAGGGGATATGAACCCAGTATGCAGTTTCCTGCACAGATGACCGGGTGGGTAAGGTTTGGAAGGGGATGAAATATGGAAACTGACCGGATGAATTCTGCAGGATGGTGGGAAGCGTGGTGGAAACAAATGCAGGAACCAGGAAAACAAAAGGAATAGGTTTTTGCAGAGTAACAGGACTTCACTCTAGGCATTCAAGAGCTGTAATGATTCAGCAATTGGTCAGTGTGGGGTGGAGTACTTTATTTCGTGTGTGTGTGTGTGTGTGTGTGTGTGTGTGTGTGTGGTGTGACGTGCTTTGGTGTTAACTGTTTAACTGCTGGTTGCTGGATGTAGGATGCAGGTTACAGGGCAGGAAGTACACCACCAGGGGGGGGGGGGTTCTAGGGTGAAAGCTGGTTTGCAGAGGTTGAATGCAGGTTCAGGGGTCCCCAGGATGGAACATGACAGCTGGATGCAGGTTGTAGGGCAGGAAATGTACCATCAGGGGGTTGTCAGGATGGCTGCTGCCATGGGGCATGACATTGAGGGTGATATGGTGTAGTTCGGGTCTTTTGGATTCCCAACAGTTCCAACAATTTCCCAACAAGTCGGCTTTCAAAGTCTCTACCCTGATCAGAGTGTATTCTCCTTGGTAGGCCGTAGTGAACAAAGAACTTCTCCATCAGAACCTTTGCTACTGTCGGAGCGCGTTGGTCTTTCGTGGAAAAAGCTTGGGCGTAACGTGTGAAGTGATCAGTCACTACTAAAATATTCCCTTGCCCACTAGCATCCGGCTCTAAGCACAGGAAGTCAATGCACACAAAATCCATGGGTCCCTGACTCTGCAGATGGCTCATTGGAGCAGTTCGGGTCGGTAGGGTCTTCCTCTGAATACACCTCAGACATGAATGGCAATAACTTTCCACTTCAGCTCTCATGCAAGGCCAATAGAACCTGTCTCGCACCAGCTTAAAAGTCCTTTCAGCGCAGAAATGTCCATGCTCATCATGTAGCGATCGCAGCACACTCTCCCTATGTTTAGTGGGAAGGAATAACTGTTGGGTCTCTTCAGCATTGGTTGAGGGGCCCCTTCGGTAGACCACTCCATCCAACATCTTCAACCCACTCTTTGTAGACCAATCTGGCTCCATCTGGGGAATTGGTCAGCAGAATTTCACGCTGGTTCGCAGTTAGGGCCTTTATGGTTAACGCAATTAAAGGGTCTCTGCCTGATCAGCTTTCAGGTCCTGTTTTGAAAAGGTAGGTAGACTTTCATCCCTCAATGCGTGTGGGGTTGCAGTAGAACTCCGGAACAGCCGCAGCCATGACTCCTATGGCCTCCGCTTCAATCCCTCCCTTGACCCGGCGCTCTGCTCCTTGACACAAAGCTTGGACCCCGTCTGGAGTTAACTGAGTCCATTCTGTAGCGTAGGGTCTTCTCGACAAAGCATCAGCATCTCGATTATTCACCCCAGGGCGATACTTCAGGCTGAACCGAAACCCTGACAGAGCGGCCAACCACCGATGTCCCGTTGCGTCCAGTTTCGCAGTAGTAAGGATGTAGGTAAGAGAATTGTTATCCGTCTTTATCACAAACTCCGCTCCATACAGATAGTCCTTTAGCTTGTCTACCACTGCCACTTTAAGGCTAGGAACTCCAACTTGTGGGTAGGGTAGTTCTTCTCTGAAGGCGTAAGGCTCCGGCTCACGTACGCTACAGGCCTCAGCAATCCACCATACTCTTGATACAGGACTCCTCCTAGACCTTCTCTGCTGGCATCCACATGTAACTCATACGGCTTGTGAGGGTCCGCGTAGGCCAAGACAGGAGCTTGAGTTAGACTCTCTTTCAGCTTCAAGAAAGCACCTTCACATTGACTAGTCCACTCTCCCTGTATGGACTCTCGAGCTTTCCTTGGTCCTGGAGCTGACGGGTTTCGGTCAGAGACCTTGCAGCCGCCTTCTGTGCTTTCCTTCTGTAGGAGTTTGTTCAGTGGTTGAGCTATTTTTGCGAATCCTCCTACAAATCTTCGATAATAGGAACAGAACCCCAAGAAAGATCTAAGTTCAGTGACGTTTCGGGGTCTAGGCCAAGAAGCTACGGCCTCCAACTTCCGAGGATCTGTTGAAACACCTTCTGCTGAGACCACATGTCCCAAATACGTAACAGACGGTAGGCAGAATTGACATTTCTCCAGAGACAGTTTCAATCCCTCTTCATGGAGCCTCTTCAAGACCTTCTCCAAACGTTGCTCATGTTCTTCCAGAGTCTTCCCGAACACAATTATGTCATCCAGGTATACTAATACTTCGATCAGATTCATGTCCCCGACTGTCTTCTCCATTAACCGTTGGAACGTGGCTGGAGCCCCCGTAAGGCCTTGAGGCATTCTGTTGAATTCAAAGAACCCCAGTGGACAGATGAACGCAGTCTTCTCTTTGTCTTCAGGATGCATTGGTATCTGGTGATACCCACTTCGCAGGTCTAGTACACTAAACCATTTTGCTCCAGACAAACACTGTAAGGCATCTTCTATCCGAGGAGTAGCATATTGGTCTGGGATGGTTCTCTGATTCAGCGTGCGATAGTCTATGCATAGGCAGACAGAACCATTCTTCTTCCGGACCATCACTATTGGAGATGCGCATGGACTCCTGGACTCCTGGATCACCTTGGTTCTTTGCAGTTCATTCAGCTGTTCTCGCAGATCGTCCAAGTCTCCCAGCGGAACTCGTCTTGACCTTTCACGAAACGGCTTGTCTTCTTGTAATCGAAGGCGGTGCTCAGTACTTTTAGCTAGGCCTACGTCGAACTCCTCTTTCGAGAACAATTCTCTCCACTTTAGAACTTGAGACTGAAGACGTTTCTTCCATTCAGGTGAAATGGGAGCGTCCTTGGGGTAGAATTTTTCATCTGGAATCTCTTTATCCACTCCCCCTCCTAAATCGGTAGGAGAGAGAGGCGTAGCAGACGCTACTTGCCCGATAGGCATTCGTGCTTTAAGGACTACTGGAGAATCAGACACATTACACACACTGACTGAGACTCTTCCTCGAGTTCTTTTCAAAACGTTAGTGGAGATTATTTCAGGAATCACTTCGACTCCGGCTTCACTCCCATGATTAAAATCGGTTTCCAGTACCACATAGGGATCTGGTTGCGATCCGTTCAACTTGACTGAAGCCCGGAAGCTCGCTACTTCTCCTGCTTGCAGAACCTTCTCTGTTCCTTCTAATCTCCACAGGCGCCCCACTTCGGCAGGTGCCTTCTGTTCTTCGACCATCCTCTGATAGACTGGACGTAACATTGGGTGTACTCCTTGAGTAGAACCTTCTTCCAATACGATAGGTGTCAGGAGACGTCGCACCAAATCAGTATTCGTCCCCACTATCATGGAACTCCTGTTTGCCCCTGAAGGCCGAGGACACACAATGGCCAATGCATCACAACCTCCGGACTGTCCGATGACTTCGGATCCGATCTCCAACTTCACCTGTAGATACCCGTCATAGGGGAGTTTCTCAGTTCCAATACCCCAGATTTCCAGGTCCTTCAATTTCTGTATAGGAATGTGCTTCAAGTGTTTCTCGTAGAAGTCTCGGTAGATCAATGTCACTTGAGCCCCTGAATCCAACAGGGCTTTCGTGTAGACTCCCTCCACTTGGATTGGCACAATAGGAGAAGGACCTATCAGCTGGTCAGGAAACTTGGTGGTGGCACCAGGACACTTAGACCCAGTTTGTTGTACCCTGGCCTTCTTCTTGGCCCGTGTAGGTTTTGGGTGTGCATTGCTTCCTCATGACGTAGGTCCGGATGCTAAGGGAGTGACTCTTTCAGTCCTGGCAGGCTCAACAGTTGGCCGGACTTTGGGCCCTCTCGCCCTCTTAGTCCTGGCTTGATTTTTGGAGCGGGTTTCAACCTTCGGGCACCTAGGTTGCTCCTTCACTGGTGCCCTCTGGCGTTTCCCGCCGGTGAGGTAGATAACAGTCCTTCCAAAGCTTTCAACAACTCCTCTACTCTATTTCCTTCAGGCTTTTGGCTTTTGCACTGTGCGCGGAAATGACCCATTTCTCCACAACTGAAACACCTCTTCTTTGAAGACGGAGACGCATTCACCCGCTGTGATTCGGTTGAAGGACCCTGGCTAGATGCCACAGCAACTCCGGTTGTCTGCATGTCCGTAAGGAACTTCTGCATCTCTGTCTGTGTCTCTGTCACCTTCAACAATACTCGGCACAGTTCCGTGTGCGCCTGTTGCAATTCAGCTTGAGCTTCTTGTACTTTCTTAACAGTTTTGTGCAACTCACCATGTTCAGAGAGGTTTAATTCTTTGACAGCCCTCTCTGTGGATTTTTTTTTTGAATATAAAAGTTTTTATTGGAGTTCACACATAGAATGGTACATCATTGCAAAAAGGATGAAACTTCAAAGGTAAAAGACATAAATTCCTATCATTGACAATAGACAATTCAAATGAAGTATCAATATTATCCGATAAAGGGTAATTTGTGCGGACTCCATTTTCCAAAAACAGATAAAATCCTAAACTAACATAAAACACAAAACACGGCGGCACTACAGTCGTACACGGTAACGTATCTTATATCAAGGTTCCAGACTCAACAAACACCCTCCACCCTTCCCATGTATCAGAAAACTGGCACATTGAGTTATTCGCGGTATGAAACATTTCTTCATATTTAAAGACACTTTCGAGGGCAATCATAACTTCTTTCATAGAGGGACATAGTGAGGAAAGCCAATGTCTCGCTATAACCGTTTTTGCTGTCCCCAGTACCATAGAGATAAACCTCCTGTGACGGATCTGGATAGTAATGGGTATTAGGCATGTGCACCGATTTTTTTTTCGGTTCGATTCGGTTTGATTTTTCAGATTTTTAAACTTTTCGATTCGGCTCGTTTCGACCGATTTCGGTTTCGATTCGATTCGGTTCGGCTCGTTTTTCGGGTACATTTTTTTTCGGAATATCGACCATTTTTCGTATTTTCGTGTCACTGTGCTCGGTTTTTGTATCGACTTTTCGTGATTTCGGAAATTTTCGTTTTTCGGAATTGTACATTTTTCGGAATATCGACCATTTTTCGTATTTTTCGTGTCACTTTGCTCTTTTTTTGCATCGACCTTTCGTTTTTTCGGAAAATTTTCGTTTTCATAAAATTTTCGTTTTCAGAAAATTTTCGTTTTTCGGGAAATTTTCGTTTTTCGGAAAATTTTTGTTTTTTCGGAACGTCTGTTCTCCTCGTTTGACACATTTCAAGTCCATTCGAAAAATCCGAAAATATTTCGTTTCGGCTCGGAAAACGTTTCGGATCTGACATTTTCGGATCTAAAAATTTTCGGAAATTCGGCCGCATCCGAAAACACGAATCGGGAAATTTCGTGAAAATTCCAAAATTCCGAAACCCGAAACGCACATCCCTAATGGGTATAATATGTAAGAGGTACATTTTCGGGCATAGTGGGAGCATTAGTGAAGTGCAGTGAGAAATCAGTCTGCTTATTTTTACCCAATAACCCCCTAGTGCGGGACATAACCAAAAGGTATGCAGTAGGGAACCGAGGCCGGTAAGGCATCTCCAGCAGAGGCCGGTATTCCCCGAGATATGGGCCAATCGGGTTGGTGTTAAATACCATCTGCACAGTAATTTGATATGGGCCTCACGTAGATTGGTGCTCCTAGAATATTTGTATATTGTGTCCATGGCGTATGACCAGTCATCTACGGAAAGCGTGAAAGCTAAATCTTTTTCCCATTTAACCATATAGGGTAATTTTTTAGGTGGGGTCGGGGTTAGGAGGCTATTGTAACAGAGAGATAATGGTTTCATTTGACAATTCTTCCCCATACACAATTTGTGAAAAGCTGAAAGGTTCGTGGTGTGAAGGAGGTCAGGCCCTTCTGGTGTAAAGCGTGCTTCACACGTAGGTATGTAAAACAGTTACTCAATGGAATGGCAAACTCCTGTACCAAGTCGGGAAAGGGTTTCAGGGAGCGGGGTGTAAAGAGCTGCCACACATGTGTCAAGCCGCGCATGAACCAAGAATCTAAATTTAAGTCTGGGATATAGCGACACAGAACTCTGAGCGGGGCGAGACATAATAAGTCGTAAGGCCGTACCAGCGGACGACCCCACTGGCGCCAGGACATGAGGGAGAGCATCGAGGCGGGTAGTAGAGCCATGGTACTATTCCTAGGAAGGAATGGAAGCCACAACAGATCATGGAGTTTATATGGGAAAATCATGGCATTCTCCAACTGTAACCATAGAGGTGATTCTTTGAGATGCATTGACGACAACAGTTGGGCTAGTAAGGGTGCTTTGTAGTACGATTGTAAATCCAAAAAACCCAACCCTCCGTTACGTCGCGGCGCAGTGACTGTAGAGGCCGATACGCGAGGAGGCTTCCCTTTCCAAATATGCGCATGAAGCAGTTTTTGCAGCCGGAGCAATAAATGCACCGGTATGAAAACGGGGATATTTCTGAAATAGTATAAAATTTGGGGTAGGATACACATCTTTATGGCCGCCATACGACCCAACCAGGAGGATTCATTTGTGCTCCATGTAGAGAGCTGCGTCTCAATGGAGTTCAAAAGTGGCGTGAAGTTTTCCTTAAGGATGGTGCCTCGCGATTTCGAAAGGGAGATTCCCAAGTATTTTAAAGAGGTAGAGCGCCAATCAAAAGGGTACTTACTACGCAGAGAGCTAAGGGATGAAGCAGCAATATTTATGGGGAGAGCCTGTGTTTTACTCACATTATTTTTATAGTAAGATAACGCACCAAAGCAGTCAAGGAGGTGAAACAGGGAAGGAAGCGAAATCTCCGGTGTGGTCAAAAAAAGCAGTATGTCGTCCGCGAAAAGTGACAGCTTGTGCTCCCCATTCGGGGTCGGCATACCTTTTATTGCCGGGGAAATCTTAATCTGCAGCGCTAAGGTTTCTAGGGCCAGAATAAATATTAACGGGGATAATGGACAACCCTGCCGGGTGCCATTGGTTATGTGAAAAGAGGAGGATAGAAACCCCGATGCCAAAACTTTCGCAGACGGAGCAGAGTAAAGGGCCATAATGCTGTGTACAAATTGTGCTGGGAGACCAAACTTTAGTAACACCAACCGCATATACCCCCAGTGTAGGCGATCGAATGCCTTTTCGGCGTCCAATGCCAGCAGGAGTCCAGAGGTATTAGTCCTATGGGCCAAATCAATTATATCATAAAAGCGTCGGGTATTGTCACACGTTTGACGGCCGGGGACAAAGCCGGTTTTTTCAGTCGCGATCAAGGATGGGAGTAGGGGGGCCAACCTAGTAGCTAGTAATTTAGCGTACAGTTTGGCGTCTACGTTCAACAGGGATATAGGGCGGAAGTTGGCACAGTGCGTCGGGGCTTTACCAGGTTTAGGCAGGGTCACTACTGTTGCCTGCAACATCTCCGGAGGGATGATGCCAGTGTTCTTAATGTCATTAAAAAACAGGGTAAGAGTCGGAACTAGTGATGAAGCAAATACCTGATAATACAGATTCGTAAAACCGTCAGGGCCTGGGGCTTTATTTTTTGGAAGTGCATTAATATCCTTAAGTACCTCCTCCTCTGTAAACGCAGCGAGCAAATCTGTAGCCTGAGAGGGCGAGAGGGAGGGGAGGCTTGCCGGTTGAAGAAAGAGATCTATGTCATCCTGGGTAGGGGACGGTACGGTGTGGTCTAATCCTAGGTTGTACAGGGAGGCATAATAACGTGCAAATTCATCAGTAATAAGGGCCGGGTTATAAATTTTTACATTATTAGCATCCAATAGGTACGGTATGTTGGTTTGCATTCTTTTCCCTTTCAATTTAGACGCCAGCAATTTCCCCGGTTTATTCCCTTGGGTATAATGAGCATAGTTAAGCCGTCTAATTGAGCGTGCAGTGACTTGGAGCATAAGGTGTTCCAACTCGCGGCGCTGCGCAATCAATTGAGCGGTAAAACTAGGGGTAGGCGAGGATTTATTCTGGGTTTCTAATTCGGTGATTCGTCGTGTAAGAGCAGTCATCTGAGCATTAAGACATCGTTTACGTTGCGCTCCTTTCTGTATAAAATGTCCTCGCATTACAGCTTTGTGGGCCAACCAAACCGACGCTGTTGCAACGTCCCCAGTTACGTTCGTCGTGAAATACTCTTGAAGGAGTTGTAGTGTTGTTGTCACGTCCTCTCTATTTACAATGAGTGAGTCATTAAGTCTCCAATTCCCCATACCCCTCGGTGGGAAAGCAGCCTCAAAAGTAAGCGTAAGCGGAGCATGGTCAGACCACGTAATGATGCCTATGGTCGCCTCCAGGAGACGAGACGATGCTGAGCTATGTATCAAACACAAGTCAATTCTACTATATGAGGAGTGGACATGAGAAAAATATGTGTAATCACGTGTATTGGGGTGACAGATCCTCCAAGTATCATATAGGTCAAACGAATGCATGAATTCCCGTAGTTGTTTACTAGAGGGCGGGGGGGGAGCGGGAATGGGGGCGGGGTTGGCTCGTCTGAGTGTCAACTTCGGGGTCAGGAGTGCAATTAAAGTCCCCACATAAGAACATCGTACCACTAGACATTTTTTTCACTCTACCAAACGCTTTCCGCAGATAAGAAACCGGATTATCATTAGGGAGATATAGGTTAGCAATCGTGATTGGTAATTCGTTCAGCGTGCCTACAAGAATCACGAGGCGGCCCAACGGATCTATATACTGAGCCGAACACACAAAGGTCCAATCTCTATGAAACAGGATCGAGACACCTTTAGACTTCGTCTGAGCAGTGGAGTGGTAGGCCTCAGTGTACATGCGCGATTTCAAAAACGGCGGACGCCTCTTACAAAAATGAGTCTCTTGCAAACATACAATAGCCGGTTGAGATTTATGCAAGTCACAAAATAAAGCATGGCGTTTGTATGGAGTGTTCAAACCCCTAACATTTAAGGAGTAAATCTGGAATTGGGGTTTACTCATTTGTGGTTACTCCTAGCCCTCTAGATCTCACATCGGACATTAAAGACAACCTCCTCGGGAAAATGAAGGGACATTCCTGCACATAATAGCACCTGGAACCGTATATCATAGTGCTTACCAAACAAACAGTACATACATTACATCCATAGGTCGAACCAAAAGGAAACAAAGGAAAAATAAAAAATAAAAGGAAAGGTAAAAAGAAAAGAAAAAATCCGACCAAACTTCAAAAAAGAAAAAACTGCACTCCATGAGCGCAGCTGAGTGGAGTCAATCAACACAGCAGGTTGGTATAGTAGGGAAAAAAAAAACGCAGTCAAGAAAAAACTCCAGTGGGGGAAACAACAGTCCCAACTCTACCTGAGAAGGACCGCGCCAATTTACAGGCCATTGGAAGGCCTCGGGGCTGGCCGAATAAAAGAACAGAACAGGCCCCCAGGAGCACCCAATTGAGGTGGATCAAAAAGGGGTCAGTCCAGCATCCGTGAAGGAGTTCTGACGCCCAAGAAGACGGGAGGCAACATGGCGAAGCAATAGAAGCACGCCCCAGTGCTGGATATCGCAGGACCAGAGCCCCTCATTTCGGCCGGACCCGATGCCACTCCGGAGAAACTTTCAGCGGCGAAGATGATTCCTCCCGGGGAGGAGTAAACTCAGACACGACTTTCCATTCCGTCAACAAACGCATGCCAGTGAGGGGATCAGGGATAACGTGCAAGACTCCCTCCCGCCATAACAAGATCTTTGTGGGAAATCCCCATCGATACGCCATGTTGTGGTCACGTAGAATTTTTGTGAAAGATGAAAATTCCCTTCTTTTAGACATGGTAGCTGTTGACAGGTCTGCATAAAAGGAAACTTCGGCATACGGAGAAGGCAGAGGCGTAGATTTCCGTGCTGCTCTCATTAACGCTTCTTTAACATGGAAAAAGTGCACCCGGACCAGAACATCTCTAGAAGCTGAGGGCGGCAGGTTCTTGGCGCGTGGCAATCTGTGTGCCCGATCCATCAGGAAATCCTGTGGCGAGTACGTTGGTACCAGGATCTGGAAAAGTTCCATTATATAAGACTGAAGATCAGCAGGGGTTACTGCCTCTGGAATGCCCCGGATCCGTACATTGTTACGCCGCGAGCGGTCTTCCAAATCGGCCAATTTCATTGCCATGGTGTCATGTGCAGTCTGCAAAGCTATATGACGGTCCACTAAGTCGTTATGGGCCAAACATAGGTCGTCTGTCTTAGCCTCCAATGAGTCTGTCCTCTCCCCCAGGTCTTGTACATCGCGCCTCAGCTCCTGCAGCGCCTCTTTAAGATCCGTTTATATAGTAGCTCGGAGTTCTTGCAGCATGGCATGTAGTCTGCTTTCTGAAGGTGGTGAGGTGTCAGACATGCAGGGTGGGCCTGCGACAGCCGCTTCCATGGTGAAAGAGGAAACAGAGGAGGGAGATCCGCCATCTTGGGCCTCACGAACCCGGTCTTTTTTTGCCGATTTTGCCGGTTCCAACGCTCGTTGCGCCTTAGGGGGCACCATCTGGGAGCCAGGAGATGTCACCCAGCTGTGGGTGAAGTTTCAGCCCCGGGGTTGCTGTAATTTAGCCGCAGGTATGAAAAGTTTAGCGCCAGTCACAGGAGCTCACCTCACATGCGACCGCGCGCTGCAACGTCCGGCCACGCCCCCCTCCTCTCTGTGGATTTAAAAGCGATCAGATGCTCTTGTTCGTCCACGTCGGATCCGTAGGTATCCAACGAGTCGCTTTCAGGCTGCAAACAGTCGTTATGCCTCACAGGTTGCGCGTAAGCTCTTTCTCCTCGCCTGAAGGATTTTTCTTCCAGTAGAGCCTCCTCCTCTCTGACAGCTCGGATCAGTTCCAGGTACTTCAGTTCTTGATTACCTGCTCTGCTTCTCAGCTGCAGCATCACTGGATCTAGAGGTTGAGCGCCCCTCAGGATCTGTTTTATTCGGATCTTATCCACTTCAGCCGGTTTGGGCCCTTTCTTGAGGAGTATCTGGTGCAGAATCTTATCCAGGCGCCTCATATATTCGGTCATTCTCTCACCTTTCCGCTGGTAGGTGTGTTCATACTGATATACGAGCTCTGCAGCCTTTTCCGTTCGCCCAAAAACTTCCTCCAGAACGTTTAAATAATTTAAAGCAGTGCAGTCTTTCTTATTCAATTTTAGGTTTCTTACAGCTTCTGACGCAGGTCCCTTTAAGCTCTCGGTGATCCTTTGCTTTTTCTGGGCTTCAGGGACATCCCACTCATCCAGAGCCTGCATCGCCTGTTCCGCCCATTCTTCGAAGGTTTCTTCTCCCGCCGGAGTTGGTACGTTTCCTGTAAAATTTCTCAACCGTCGATAACCGAAGTTAGTGTGTGGAGGGCTTGTTCTCTGACACTTAGCCAGCAAATCTCCAATAGCCACTATAAATTCAGGCCCGATCATGGCCAACGGACTGGGCGCGGGAACACTTGCGGATTCGCCACGTGGCACACTTGGCTGAATCAGTTGGACTTCCACCTCATCGGTCAGCTTCACGCTCGCGCCCTGAAAACACACTGGAACACCCTTTCTCCACTCAAAAAGAACATACGTGTGAGAGGTATCTGGGTTCTCTTTAATGTCCAGGATTAACCCCCGATGATCTGGTGTCAGCGCAGCCACGGCCTGGCGAATCTGATCTTCGGCCCAAGTGTCTGCGGGAATATCCATGACTATACAAAATTCTAACTGACTACTGTGCTCCTCACACCATTCGGCAGCAGTGTCTGGATCCATATTTAACCCTTTAGATGCGTTTTTTCCAGAGACTGGATCCCAGAAACGAGCCCCCACGTGTAGCGCTCACTCCCGGAGGAGCCGCTGAAATTGAACCTCGGGTCAGTCTCCCCGCACTAGGGAATAAATATACTCCAGCACCGTTGTGGATTTTATAAATTATATAGTTTACTAGAATAAATGGCATATAATGAATAACACGGTGTTCGTAGATATATTTACAGTACTTCGTAATTCGAGGAACGCGCAGCGGAAAAGAGAAAATACAAGGTTTCGTAAATTCGAGGAACGCGCAGCGGAGAAGAGAAAATACAAGGCTTCGTAATTCGAGAAACGCGCAGCGGAAAATAGAAACTAGAAATATATCTTTAACCCCCTTTCTTGAGGTTGGGGAGTGAGTCCCGCACAGGTTATGTCCCAGAATGTACGTGTGTGTGTGTGTGTTATGGTACCCGGGTACAATATTCAACTGGCCAGTGAATTGCTTATGAGGTATCTTCGACTAGTCAAGTTCGGGCCCTGTGGGTTTTGGAAACAAACAGCAGCGTGCTTTCTTTATTCACAAATGGCCTGGAAGGCCTCTCACCCATCCGCCAGATACTTGGTGCTCCGCTCGACCCAGGACGTCTCTCCGCTCAATCTTGGCTGGGATTCTCTGGGCTACCGGATCCGCTGTCTTGCCTTTCTGTAGCTGCTGCAAGATGTCCAGCTCACCGCCTGCTCTCCCTGTCCGATCGATCTGCGGTGCTCCTAACTCGGGGTCCTCTCGCTCACTTGTATCAGCGTGGGTATTCCTGTGAATCACTGGGTCTTCCTCTGGTAAGGCTGAATAACCCAGTCTTTAGCTCTGTCAGGCCCCAGCTGCGCTCCGGCCTAGTCACTGTCTCGTTCTGCTGCTCTGCGTCTTGCTCCTCTCACTCCCTGGCGCGCTCTGCCAGCTCTCTCCACGAGGCTCAGGATGTAAGGGTCTGTGTCCCACCCACTTCCTGTGTCCGCTCCCAAAGCATGCCGGGAAATGTAGTCCCAATGTTCAATGTCTCGTATCGCGCTTGTCTCCCTCCGGTGGCCAAAAATAGGTACTGCCACGACAGGGAATTAAACCCAGCGCTACATAATCATAAATCAAAATTTCCCTTCTTAATACTTGGTTGCAAATCCTTTGCAGTCAATCACAGCCTGAAGTCTGGAATGCACAGACATCACCAGACGCTGGGTTTCATCCCTGGTGATGCTCTGCCAGGCTTCTACTGCAACTTTCTTCAGTTCCTGCTTGTTCTTGGGGCATTTTCCCCTCAGTTTTGTCTTCAGCAAGTGAAATGCATGCTCAATGGGATTCAGGTCAGGTGATTGACTTGGCCATTGCATAACATTCCACTTCTGTCCCTTCAAAAACTCTTTGGTTGCTTTTGCAGTATGCTTTGGGTCATTGTCCATCTGCACTGTGAAGCGCCGTCCAATGAGTTCTGCAGCATTTGGCTGAATGTGAGCAGATAATATTGCCCGAAACACTTCAGAATTCATCCTGCTGCTTTTGTCAGCAGTCACATCATCAATAAATACAAGAGAACCAGTTCCATTGGCAGCCATACATGCCCACGCCATGACACTACAACCACCATGCTTCACTGATGAGGTGGTATGCTTAGGTTCATGAGCAGTTCCTTTCCTTCTCCATACTCTTCTCTTCCCATCACTCTGGTACAAGTTGATCTTGGTCTCATCTGACCATAGGATCTTGTTCCAGAACTGTGAAGGCTTTGTTAGGTGTTGTTTGGCAAACTCTAATCTGGCCTTCCTGTTTTTGAGGTACACCAATGGTTTACATCTTGTGGTGAAGTCTTCTCTGGGAAGTCTCTGGTGAAGTCTTGTCATGCCTGCTGGTGCTCCTGCAGTGAAGCCTTCCCAACAGAGAGGGCGCCAGTCTCTGAATCAGGCCACTTTGAATGCCGCACCTGGTCAGGGATCTAGGCCTTTAAATATCAGTCACTGACTGTGCTCTGGGCCCTGACGTGGTTATTTCTAGCCCTCAGCGCGTGTCTATAGCTTATGCATATTGGTTTTCTGGTTTGACTTCTGGCTTGTATATTGACTGTGTTTTCTGTGATTATCCCTTGGCATATGTTTATCTCGTGTACCGACCTCTGGCTTGTTATTACTACGTTATCTCTCCTGTCCCTGATCTGTACTTCTATGTATTTTAGATTAGTACCTGGCCATTCTAAGGACCAGCTTCTCAGTTTAGGGTTTTTTCCTGCCTCTCTGGGTTTTGTCTGCGTGCTGGGTGACTCTATATCCTTACATTACCTCAGGACCATGGACCCTGCAGACATTGCCCAGCAGTTTGCAGCTTGCTGTTCCCATATAAGGGAGGCTGATGACAAGATGTATCATTTAGCAATTTTGCTGGAAACGTTCTTGGAGAATACAGATTGCATGCAGTCTTCCTCACCTGCTCCTATAACCCATTCTGACACTTCTATGGTTAAATCCACTGTTCCAGTGCAAATGTTGCCCTCTGTTACTTTCAGTGGTGAGGCTGCTGCATGCAGACGATTTCTGAATCAATTTGATGTATGTTTTGAATTAAATCCTCATATGTGTATAACTGACAGCGCTAAAGTATGTTTTCTTTTTAACCATCTCAGAGAGACCAAGGCCTTTAGCTGGGTACTGCACTGCTATTATGGGAGTCTAAAATCAATCCCATTAATATATAATAACTACGAGGAATTTGTTTACCACCTTTATAAGAGTGTGTTTAACCCTTCCAGAAAAACAAATTTGCTATTAAACGGTTAATAGTTGAGGTTAAGTCAGGGAGACAGAACTTCCTGTGTTGAATATGCTGTGTTGATTTTCATGATTGTGCTGCTGCGAGGTTAATTGGGATAATGAACCTCTGGTGTCCTGTTTTCTGGAGTGTTTGTCTGACTCGTTAACCCTTGCTATTTACAGCAAAGAGATCTTCCTGGGAATCTAAAATGATCTTATTCCCTTCTGTATGGAGATGGTAAGACCAAATCAGGGACCTGTGTAAAACAAAAGCGCAACCTAATAGGTTAATACCATGTGTCTCTCCAGAGTTTAACCCTGCTGCATCTGACAACCCTGTACCTCAACCAATGCAGTCTGGAGAGATTAAACCCTCGAGGAGAGGGGAATGGTATCGGAGGTCCATGACACTTGTCTCCTTCTGTCTTATATAAAAGCGTTGTTTACTTTACTATTATGATTTGAGGTGGGTCTCTCCATTCATTATTCAGGTAGATGCACTTCTTGATTCAGGGGCAGAGGAACAATTTTATGGACACCACTTTTGCATTGGAGAAAGGGATTCTCCGTGTGTGAAAATACCCCCACCCTAGCCTATTCATGTTATAGATGGCAGACCCTCTTCCATTCCATCATATATTTCTAAGGAGACCAGTCCTATTCCCATTTCTGTAGGAGTTCTCCATAAAGAGACTGCTGTGGTATGCCAACCCCTATTTTCTCCTTCAGGTCCTGTTGTTTTGGGGTATCCTTGGCTACAAAAACACAACAATCCATCATAGACTGAAGAAGAAACACCGTTCTGTCCATGGGAGCAAGTCTTGTTTTGATTCATGCATGATTCCTGTCAAGTCTGTGCACACCATAAATGTACCCAACTGCTGCTCCTTTATCTGTATTTGATTCCTATTCAGTATGAGGAGGTCAGGGAGGTTTTCAACAAAGTAGGGGCTGAGACTTTACCTGAGCATAGACCCTCTGATGATTGTGCTTATTAATCTTCTTCCTGGCACTTTTCCTCCCAAGGGACGAGAGTGTATCCTCTGTCTCAACATTGAGAACCTAAATGTGGTATGGGTGAGATACATAAAGGATTCCCTTGCTAAGGGCTTTCATACGGAGAATCCACATCTGCTGCTGGTGCTGGGTTCTTTTTTGTCTCTAGAGAAGAGAGGGGACTTAAGACCTTGCTATACGCTATAGGGGATTAAATAAAATAACTGTGAAAAATACCTATCCCATTCCATTGATTGCTGAACTCTTTGACAGGTTAAAAGGTTCAGACTCTCTTTTCTAAGCTTGACTTAAGAAGCGCGTATAACTTAGTGCGTATTAAAGATGTGATGAATGGAAAAACCGCTTTCAATACCAGATCTGGTCACTACGAGTACCTTGTAATGCCCTTTGGGCTATGTAACGCTCCAGCTCAGGGCCGGATTAACGTAGGGGGCGGATGGAGGGCTGCCGCTCCAGGCCCCTTCCATTAAATAGGCCCACAGCTGCCCCAAGAATAGAGGAGCCATCGGCCGTCCGACAGATCTGCACGCGCGCACACACAGCACACACACACACACCGTGATGAAGCCGATTCCTCTCAAGCGGCCCCACGTGTTGTAAAATGTGCAGGAGTATTTTGGGGCAGAGCAGCCACTAGGTGTCGCTCATTATTATTATTATTATTCTTCTATTTATAAAGCGCCAGCATATTCCGCAGCGCTTGTACAATAAGCACAGGTATAGACAGGGTTACAATACATTGAACAACATTTGACACAACAGTACAGGAGGAGATGAGGGCCCTATTCCTGTAGGAACTCTCACAATCTGGGAGGGTTGGGGTTGGAACCAAGGAGGAGAAGGACTGTAAGGTTAGAGTGATTTGATGATTGCGTCAGTGAGTTGGGTGGTAGGCTTCCCTAAATAGGAACGTTTTAAGGGCGAGTCGTTTGAAGAGAAGGAGAAGTTAGTGGGTGGAAAGTCTCGACAGTACGAGGCGAGAGCGTTCCAGAGAGTGGGGGCTGCGCGTGAGAAATCCTGCAGTCTATCATGGGAAGAGGTGATGCGGTGAGAAGCTAGGCGCAGGTCAGCTGTTTGACCTTAGGGAGCGGGCTGGGTGTATTTGGTGATTAGTGGGACAGGTAGTGGGGATGTGAGTTAGTGAGGGTTTTGTAGTAAGGATAAGGATTTTGACTTAATTCTGCAGTGGATGGGAGACCAGTGAAGGGACTCGCAAGAGGGGAGCGGCAGAGACAGAGCGGCGGGTGAGGTGAATTAGTCTGGCGGAGGCGTTCAGGATGGATTGTAGGGGGGAGAGGCGGGACAGAGGGAGGCCAGATAAGAGATTATTGGCAATAGTCGAGTCGGGAGATTACCAGGGCGTGTATGAGTTGTTTTGTGGCTCATCAGCTGCTCAGTGAGACACGGCTCCTCCCCATCCTCCAGCACCTCTTCCTGTTTCCAGCCATGTGGAAGGAAGGCGACTGGTAAGGAGAGCAGCTGAGCAGCAGCCAGGGAGAAGGTAAGCTTCCCCAGCTGATGATTCACCGGGCAGCTTTTTTTTGTAAATTTACCTTACCCCTTATCCCCCACCCCGCAGCTCTCCCTCTGAACTCATTCGGAAGGAGGGGGGGGCAGCATGCAGGGGGACAATAAAGACACAGACAGGAAGAGGGATTCACAGACACAGAGAGAGAGGGGGGATGAAAGAAGAGAGAGGAGGTGATGAAAGAGAGAGGAGGTGATGAAAGAGAGAGGAGGTGATGAAAGAAGAGGAGGTGATGAAAGAAAGAGAGAGGAGGTGATGAAAGAAAGAGAGAGGAGGTGAAGAAAGAAAGAAGAGGAGGTGATGAAAGAAAGAGAGGGGATGAAAGAGAGGGGATGAGAGAGAGGGGGGATGAAAGAGAGAGAGGGGATGAAAGAGGGGGTGAATGAGAGAGAGGGATGAATGAGAGGGGATGAATGAGAGAGGGATGATGAGAGAGGGGATGAATGAGAGAGGGGATGAAAGAGAGGGGATGAAAGAGAGGGGATGAAAGAGAGGGGATGAAAGAGGGGATGAAAGAGAGAGAGGGATGAAAGAGGGGGGATGAAAAGAGAGAGAGGGATGAATGAGAGGAGGGGATGAAAAGAGAGAGAGGGGATGAAAGAGAGAGGAGGTGATGAAAGAGAGAGGAGGTGATGAAAGAAAGAGAAGAGGAGGTGATGAAAGAAAGAGAGAGGAGGTGATGAAAGAAAGAGAGAGGGAGGTGAAGAAGAAAGAGAGGGAGGTGATGAAAAGAAGAGAGGGGGATGAAAAGAGGGGATGAGAGAGAGGGGGATGAAAGAGAGAGAGGGGATGAAAGAGGGGGTGAATGAGAGAGAGGGGATGAATGAGAGAGGGGGATGAATGAGAGAGGGGATGAAATGAGAGGGGATGAAAGAGAGGGGATGGAAGAGAGGGATGAAAGAGGGGGATGAAAGAGAGAGAGGGGATGAAAGAGGGGGGATGAAAGAGAGAGAGGGGATGAATGAGAGAGGGATGAAAGAGAGAGAGGGATGAAAGAGGGGATGAAAGAGAGAGAGGGGATGAAAGAGGGGGGATGAAAGAGAGAGAGGGATGAAAGAGGGGGGATGAAAGAGGGGGGATGAGAGAGAGAGGGGATGAAAGAGAGAGAGGGGGATGAATGAGAGAGGGATGAAAGAGAGAGGGGATGAATGAGAGAGGGGATGAATGAGAGAGGGGGATGAGAGAGGGGGAATGAAAGAGAGAAGGAATGAAAGAGAGGGAGAGAGGGGGGATGAAAGAGAGGGGTGGAATGAAAGAGGGGGATTGAAAGGGGGGTGAAAGAGGGGGAATGGAAGAGGAGTCACAGAGAGACAGGAGTCACAGGGATGAGAGGAGTACAAAGAGAGTGAGGGATGAGAGGAGTACAGAGAGGGATGAGAGGAGTACAGAGGGATGAGAGGAGTACAGAGAGGGGATGAGAGGAGTACAGAGAGAGGGATGAGAGAGGCGTACAAAAAGAGCGAGGGATGAGAGGCGTACAGAGAGAGAGCGAGGTATGATTGAGGAGTACAGAGCGAGAGATGAGAGAGGCGTACAGAGAGAGTGAGGGATGAGAGAGGAGTACAGAAAGAGTGAGGGATGGGATGCGTACAGAGAGCAAGGGATTAGGGAGGAGTACAGAGAGCGAAGGATGAGAGGAGTACAGAGAGAGGGATGAGTGGAGTACAAAGAGAGCGAGGGATGAGAGGAGTACAGGAGCGAGCGAGGGATGAGAAGGAGTACAGATAGAGCGAGGGATGAGAGGAGTACAGAGAGAGCGAGGGATGAGAGGAGTACAGAGAGAGTGAGGGATGAGAGGAGTACAGAGAGAGCGAGGGATGAAGAGAGGAGTACAGAGAGAGCGAGGGATGAGAGAGGAGTACAGAGAGAGCGAGGGATGAGAGAGGAGTACAGAGAGAGCGAGGGATGAGAGAGGAGTACAGAGAGAGCGAGGGATGAGAGAGGAGTACAGAGAGAGCGAGGGATGAGAGAGGAGTACAGAAAGAGGGGTGAGAGGAGTCACATAGAGGGATGAATGAGAGATGAGTCACAGAGGAGTCAGAGAGAGAGACGGACGGAGGAAAGGACTCAAAGATGTGTGACAGGGGTGGGAAAGAGTACACAGAAATGAGAGATACTACTTATACATACAGCACACATTACTGTGAGTTTTATTGCTGTGGAGCTCTGTGATACGCTCATACACTGCACATTACTGTGAGTTTTATTGCTGTGGAGCTCTGTGATACGCTCATACACTGCACATTACTGTGAGTTTATTGCTGTGGAGCTCCGATACGCTCATCTGTGAATATATTTATTCATGACTTCTCTATAGGACAATTTCACTGCCACTGAAGATTGTTGAATTTTGACGAATTGCACCGTATTTCGCTGTCAATGAGCCAGTATTTGGCGAACTGACAGTTTAGTAAATAGACGAACTGACACGAAATTGCACCATAGGGTGAAATTCACCGTTCGGTGCAGTTCGGTGGCAAGTTCGGGGCTTAGTGAATAACCCCTTCTGTTAACGCACTCCTACGTCAGTCGCCCAGCACAAATCCACTCCTAGTTCACTCCAGCCACACACATTCATCAATCTCTATGACGCATAGCCCCCATTCACATCACATTCGGTCACTTTCACTCCTATGAATGATTTTTTTTTCTGCAGCAGATATTTTTATTATTTATGGGACCTTTTTATCATTTAAACACATTTTAATGCATTTTTATTGGTTTAAATACAAGAATAGTGTAGTTCCATTTATTGTTTTTTGACTGCAGTCCAACGGGCTTCAGTGGGGTTCGGCTGTCAGTCCGGCAGCATTTGGCTGGGACCCTGGGTTGTCCATAGTCACTTGCAGTAGACAACCCAGGAAGTCTGCCATCGTACGACCTAGGTTGTCCGTAGTCTGACGACCACGTTGGACGTCAGAATATGGACCCAGTGGACGGTCAGCCTAAGTCATGTTCCGTTGTAGTGCTATAAGTAAATTTTTAAAAAAGGTGTAAATATCCTTTCAGATAAGCAAAGCAACGCGGATCGATGGTTGCCTAAGTATCTAAAAATAGGCCCACCGAAATCCTCAGCACCAGGCCCATGATACCCTTAATCCGGCCCTGCTCCAGCTGTGTTCCAAGATTTTATAAATGATGTTTTGCGTGATTACATACACGACTGTCATCGTGTATTTGGATGATACACTTATTTACTCACCTGATCTCGCTACTCACCACTTGCAGGTTAAAAAGGTTCTTCAGACGTTGTTGAACAATGGCCTGTACTGTAAATTGGAGAAGTGTCTCTTTGACCAACCTAAGTTAGCATTTCTAGGTTATGTCATTTCCGAAGAAGGATTTTCCATGGACCCGGCAAAACTTACTGCTGTTACTGACTGGCAATGTCCTATAGAGCTAAACGCTATTCAGAGATTCATAGGGTTCGCCAGCTATTACGCCAGATTCATACTCAATTTCTCCACAATACTGGCACCCATTACCAATATGACCAAGAAAGGGAGCTAATACCTGTAGTTGGTCCCCTGAAGCTGTAAAGCCTTTGAGACTCTTAAAGAGGCTTTTCTACGGCCCCTATACTTGTCCACCCTGATCCAAGGAAGCCTTTCATCCTAGAGGTTGATGCCTCGAGACCGGAGTAGGAGCTGTTCTCTCCCAAAGAGAATCCCCTGAGCAACCACTCAAGCCTTGTGGCTTCTTTTCCAAGAAATTATCTAGTGCTGAAAGGAACTATGATATCGGTAACCGAGAACTCCTGGCTATCATTTCTGCTTTGAAGGAGTGGAGACACCTACTTGAAGGAGCTCCTACTCCCACTATGATTCTGACTGACCATAAAAACCTGACCTTTATTGCCGATGCCAAAAGACTGTCATCCCGTCAAGCCCGATGGTCTATGTTTTTGAGTCACTTCAATTACATAATCACCTATAGGCCTGGTAACAAAAATGATAAGGCAGACGCGCTTTCCAGGTAATTTGAGGTAACAGAACAGCAAGATAGACCAGTTGAGTCGATTGTTCCTCTGGAGAGAGTGTTACCGGAACCTGCTAGGTTCACTCGGGACGAGGCCGGACCGGACACGAGCAAGGATTGTCTGAACACGAGTCTCTTCAGGAAAGGCAAACTTTAATTGTGTCGTCACACAGAATGCTCACACAGGATTGAATCGCAAAGAGTGAGCCCCGAACTCACCCCAACAAGGGGTTTTTACCCCGAATACATAATTAGGTACATCCCAATTAGCCCACCTCCCGGTGACACTATCCCACCCCCACGTGGGTTAGTACCTCCCTTGGTCGATTACAAAGACATTCCATACATTGACCGTAAATTTGGCAAACTTCATGTTAGTTTGACAGAAAGTGATTTGCTGCTACGCTCAATCCGGCCTGTGCCCACCTCCCTAGAGCCTGCTTATTTGTTGAAGATAAGACCTGGTCTGTTTTCTACGTTCTTCTTTGTCTCGCTGCAGGCCTCTGTGACCTTGGTGTATCCATTTGTCATCCTTCCCTCCGTGCCAAGAGCGGCCCGGATCTTCCTCAATTTTAATTGCTTCTCTGCTAATCTAACACATTCCTAAAATTCTATGTAAGCTTCATTCTAGTTTCTACTGAAATCTACCTAGTTATTTTCAAGTGAACCAATATTCTGAACAAGATGGCCGCCTGGCTCATAATGGCGACCATCTTCCAGCCTGATTCCACTTCAAGAGTAGTGGCAGCTACTCATCTCACCCTTACTTCTACACTCCTTACTCGTATCCAAGCTATGCAAAGTACAGCTCCCCCTGAGACTCCTTCTGACAAGTTGTTTGTTCCTGACGCAGAAAGAAAGAAACTACTCTCATGTTATCATGCCTCCAGGCCAGCTGGTCATCCTGGTATAAAAAGGACATTGTCAGCCCTTACACCGATGTACTGGTGGCCAGACATTGCCAAGGATGTGAGGGAATATGTACAGGCATGTGTGGTATGTGCACAATCCAAAGCCTCTACTCAATGTCCTGCAGGGCTATTGCAACCACTAGCCATCCCTGACAAACCGTGGTCACATATTTCTATGGATTTCATAGTAGATTTGCCACTTTCTGAAGGGCATACAGTGATTTTGACCATTGTTGATCGCTTTACTAAAATGGTTCATCTGGTTCCTCTCAAGAAATTGCCAACATCTAAAGGTCTAGCCAACAAATTTGCCAAAGAGGTATTCAGATTGCATGGTTTGCCTCATGAAATTGTCTCTGATCGAGGTCCCCAGTTCATTTCTATGTTTTTGGCGAAATTTCTGTTCACAGTTGGGCATTAAAGTATCATTTTCTCCTGCTTTTCACCCACAGTCCAATGGAGCTGCCGAACGTGCTAATCAGTCTAGTGAGAACTACATTCGTAGCTTCTCTTCTCAAGGGCAGGATGATTGGGTTTCTTTACTTCCTTGGGCTGAATTTGCTCTGAACAGTAATGTGAATGCCTGTCTGGTCACTCCCCGTTTTTTGTTGCCCATGGTTTCCAGCCTACCTTTTTGCCATCCCCTAGTGCTGACACTGGTCATCCTGACTTGGACTCCTATGTTCAGTCTCTTCATAAAGTGTGGACTTTGGTACGTTCCAACCTCTGTCACGCTGCAGTCCAACAGAAGACCTATGCAGATAGGCATAGGCGGATGGGTCCTTCCTATGTTCCAGGCCAGAGAGTCTGGTTGTCTACCCGTAACATTAAGTTACGTGTGCCATCAATGAAATTTGCTCCGCGGTACATTGGTCCATTCAAGGTCCTAAGATGTATCAACTAAGTCAGTTATGCGCTGGACCTACCTCGTACCCTCCGTATACCGAATACCTTTCACACCTCCTTGTTGAAGCCCCTTCTGTGCAATCGGTTCACCACTGTCATTCCTCGACCTCGTCCTGTACTGGTCCAGGGACAAGAAGAATTTGAGGTCCAGTCCATTGTTGATTCCCGTCATTCCCGTGGTGGTCTTCAATATTTGGTGCACTGGAGAGGGTATGGCCCAGAGGAATGCTCATGGGTTCCGATTTCTGATCTCCATGCCCCCCGTCTGGTCCGTGCCTTTCACCGCTCTCATCCCACTGCCCCGGGATCTCGGCGCCAGGAGGTCGCTCGTGGAGGGGGGTACTGTCATGCCTGCTGGTGCTCCTGCAGTGCAGCCTTCCCAACAGAGAGGGCGCCAGTCTCTGAATCAGGCCACTTTGAATGCCGCACCTGGTCAGGGATCTAGGCCTTTAAATATCAGTCACTGACTGTGCTCTGGGCCCTGACGTGGTTATTTCTAGCCCTCAGCGTGTGTCTATAGCTTATGCATATTGGTTTTCTGGTTTGACTTCTGGCTTGTATATTGACTGTGTTTTCTGTGATTATCCCTTGGCATATGTTTATCTCGTGTACCGACCTCTGGCTTGTTATTACTACGATATCTCTCCTGTTCCTGATCTGTACTTCTATGTATTTTAGATTAGTACCTGGACATTCTAAGGACCAGCTTCTCAATTTAGGGTTTTTTCTTGCCTTTCTGGGTTTTGTCTGCGTGCTGGGTGACTCTATATCCTTACAAAGATAGAAGGAAAATGCCGCGGCTACTTCCAAGGGGGAGCCCAGATAGCAGAACCTCGCCGAGATCACCATCGAGGGGACGCCGCCAGTCCCATAAACGATCAAAGCAAAAAAAAGATAGGATCTCCAGGTGAGGCAAAAGCATTTATTTGGGTGCAGCAAACCTCAAAACAAAGTAATGTAACGTTTCGACCCGTAGGTCTTAATCATACATGTATGATTAAGACCTACGGGTCGAAACGTTACATTACTTTGTTTTTGAGGTTTGCTTGCACCCAAATAAACGTTACATTACTTTGTTTTGAGGTTTGCTGCACCCAAATAAATGCTTTTGCCTCACCTGGAGATCCTATCTTTTTTGCTTTGACTCTATATCCTTACAAGTCTTCTCTTGATTGTTGACTTTGACACACATACACCTACTGTCAGGAACCTCATGTTCAAACCCCTTCTAAACCATGCTTAACACAGGTTCCTATGGACTTGTCTGTAACCTGTGCACACAAAGAGACTACAGGTTCACCTAATCTCTGCTAATGAGGCCTCCTTAAAAGAAGGTCACACCCTCTGTTCTGGACTTCCTCATTGAAGTTAGAACTTTGAACCAAGCCTCCCTGTTCTCTGCATCTCCTTGTTCCTGGAACCTTCTGATCACCCTCGGGACTACTTACCGGTTAAACCCTCTGGACTACCCATCTGATTACCCTCTCAAGTACCCATCTGGAAACCTCCTGTGAACCATTTCCAAACCTCTGCTATACCGGTAACCTCCATTCATTTGCTTCCAGTTCCTCCTATTTGGATTTAACGTGTATGACCCCTGGCTATGGACTTCTGATTATTCTGTTATCTGTATTCCACGACTTCTGCTTGAAACCCCGACTACGAGATTGCCTTACCCTATATCTGGATACCTTGCCATGGACATTATTATTATTTATCTGTCTAGTTAGTTTTCTGTTATTTTCTATCCAGTATCTGCCCCCCTATTTAGTTCAGCGTATCTTCAGTTTCCTCCTGTGCCTCCTAATTCCTCCTGTTTAATCCTTTCACCTTTTCATTCTGCTCTTTGCCTCCCTCTATCTTTAGCTCCATAGAACCATCTAGTTTCTCACCTCTGCTTCCACCCTCATCATTCTCAGCCAACCTCTTATTGATTCATTCCCTTCTCCTATATCTTCCCTCTGCTTTAGATCCTTGCCTGCCTCACCCACTCCTCCTCCTCTAATACCTCTTAATTCAGTTCTCCCACTATTCTTAGCCATCCATCTATTCCTTCAAACCTTTTTCTTTCCTATGTCTTTCCTCTACTTTAGTTAGTTGCCCATCTTGCCCTCTTTTCTTCTATACCTCTTGAGTCACTTCTCTTATTCATTTGCTTCTGCTGTTTGTATTATTTAAAATAAATAACTTTATTAACCCTGCAACCTGCTTTTCTCATAATGGCTCATTGCATATTGGGCTCACACCCGCACTCCATGCAGAGTTCATATGACACCTGCCTCCTGGAGAGTGTTCTTGATCTGACCAACTGTTGTGAAGGGTGTTTTCTTCACCAGGGAAAGAATTCTTCATTCATCCACCAGTTGTTTTCCGTGGTCTCCCGGGTCTTTTGGTGTTGCTGAGCTCACCGGTGCGTTCCTTCTTTTTGAGAATGTTCCAAACAGTTGTTTTGGCCACGCCTAATGTTCTTGCTATCTCTCTGATGGGTTTGTTTTGTTTCTTCAGCCTACTGATTGCTTGCTTCACTGATAGTGACAGCTCTTTGGATCTCATCTTGAGAGTTGACAGCAACAGATTCCAAATGCAAATAGCACACTTGAAATGAACTCTGGGCCTTTTATCCGCACATTGTAATTGGGGTAATGAGGGAATATCACACACCTGGCCATGGAACAGCTGAGAAACCAATTGTCCCATTACCTTTGGTCCCTTAAGTGGGAGGCAAATCTGCAAACTGCTGTAAGTCCTACACCGTTCACCTGAGTTGGATGTACATACCCTTAAATTAAAGCTGATGGTCTGCAGTTAAAACACATTGTGTTTGTTTCATTCCAACTCCATTGTGGTGGTGTATAGAGCCAAAGATGTTAGAATTGTGTCGATCCCAATATTTCTGGACCTGACTGTATATTTCTTTTGTAACCACAAGATCTTTAATCTTAAAAGCACAGCAGAGTGATGGGTTTTTAAGAACAGAAGTTAAAATTGCATTTGTAAAATAAGTTTAACCCTTTCACCTCTGTGTGCTGATCTCATTTTGACCGTTTTGTGCTCATCATGTTTAAATGTGATTTGAAGTCCTATTTTATTATAGGACCCTCACAAATTATATATCCTTATTTTCAGCAGACTCTGCAGATTCATAATTTATTATATATATGTAGCACTCACTCCCGGAGGAGCCGCTGAAAATGAACCACGGGTCAGTCTCCCCGCACTAGGGAATAAATATACTCCAGCACCGTTGTGGATTTTATAAATTATATAGTTTACTAGAGTAAAAGGCATATAATGAGACACGGTGTTCGTAGATATATTTACAGTATTTCGTATCGCGGTAAAACGCGCAGCGGAAAAGAAATACGAGGCTTCGTATTTCGGGAAAATGCGCAGCCGAACAGAAAAATACAATGCTTCGTAATTTCGAGAAACGCGTAGCGGAAAGAGAATACAATATTTGGTAATTCGAGAACGCGCAGCGGAAAACAAAACAATATGCGAATCTTTACCCCTTTTCGGGATATTAGGGAGTGAGTCCTGCACAGGTTAAGTCCCGGACTGTAAGTGTATGTGTGTGTTATGGTACTCAGGTACTATTCAACTGGCCAGTGAATCTCTTAAACGATGTCTTCGACTAGTCAAGTTGGGGCCCTGTGGGTTTTAGAAACAAACAGCAGCGTGCTTTCTTGACTTTATAAAACCGGCCTTGGAGGCCTCTCACCCATCCGCTCGATCACCAAGGTTCCCCTGACCAGGACGTCCCTCCGCTCGGTGCCTTGCTGGGATACTGGCTACTGGAACCGTTGTCTGGCTCTTTCGCTCCGACAGTGACTTGTCCAGCTACCGCCTGCTCTCCCATCCAATGGACCTGCGGTACTCCTAACTCGGGGGTCCTCCGCTTCTTTGACAGCAGCTTGGGTAATGCCTGTGGATCACTGGGTTCTCCTTCTTACGAGGCTGGATAACCCAATCTGGAATCCCGGTAGGCCGCACCTGCGCTCCGGCCTAGTCACTGTTCCGCTCTGCAGCACTGTGTCCTGTCTCATTCACTCCCTGGCGCGCTCTGCCAGCTATCTCCACGAGGGCTCAGGATGTAACTCGGCGTGTCCCACCCACTTCCTGTGTCCGTTCCCAGAGCATGCCGGGAAATGTAGTCCCAATGTTCAGTGTCTCTTATCACGCTTGTCTCCCTCTGGTGGCCAAATATAGGTACTGCCACAGTAAGGATTTAAACACAGCGCTACATATATATATATATGTCCCATCAGAATGCTGTAACAAAATATGTAAAACAAATGTAGATTTATATTCAGATGTCAATCATTTACAGAGTGTAAAATAATAATTTTTCCACATTTTATCATCCAAACCTTTGTGGTTTATTGTATGGGGTACTCTTGTTAAAAAATATATATGGGGGCGTGGCTAGCTGTGTTAGCGAGTGGACGCATGTTGCTGAGCTCCTGCTTAATTACCGAGTTTTTGCTATTTTTTCCACTCGTATTGCTTCAGGATTGCTCCCCCCTACTACCGGACTGCCTAGTAAGCCCGGGTGAACATTTTTGTGCACCCGGTGAGGAAATTTTTGACACGGAGAGTTGGGGCCTATACTTCGGGCCTATTCTACCTGGCCTTACCAGAAGCGATTGTGAGATTTGGTGTTGTTTTCCGGTGTCTTTCTGCTGCTCACATGGGTAAGAAAATACCCCAACGCCCTCACCAGACTGGTGGCCCTGGCCAAAGGGACATAAGGGAATCGATGGCTGGAGGACCTGTCTCCCGGAAGGCAACGGCCTCACTTTCTTTCCCGTCCGGCTATGACTCCATGGGGGATGAGGACCCCTCCTGGCCCACGGGAGATGGATTGGGCATGTCCTGGGTTACCCCGCCATCTCAGTCACTGGGATCGCTCCCTCCTACTGCGGCCGCCAAAAAAAGAGCGCAAAAAAAACGGAAGGCCGCGTTGGCGGTGTCTTCGAAGGTCTTGGCGGCCCAGCATGATTCCTCAGAAGGAGACTCGGCAGAAGGGCAGCTACTCTCCGCCGCATGTAGCGAGGCCTCGGTGGGTGACGGCTCCGCCCCAGGGACCCGGGAACCGGGAACATTGGTGGGACCTCCTGGATCTGGCAGTGTTACACAGATTGCGGAGGAGGATGATGATCTCCCCTCTACGAAGGGGGACCTCCGTCGGATTCTGGAGGAAATAAGAGGCATGTGGAGACCGGAGGTGGCGGCAGTACGAGCGGAGGTGAAGGTGCTCCGAGCGCAAGTAACGGAGGTGAGAGGGAAGACTGATGGGGTAGCTCAGGAGCAGTCTCACCTTTCTGACCAGCTAACTGTCCTCCGCTCCCAGGTGGAAACCCTAACTTGCTCAGTGGAAACTTTGGAGTCTCGTCACCGACGCCGAAACGTCCAGGTCAGAGGCATCCCAGCCTCAGTATTAGCTAATGACTTGCTGCCCTACGTGGAACGACTTGCGCTTCAGGTCTCAGGACTGCCCTCTACGACACCCGAGCTAGTTGGATCGGCGTTTCGGGTCCGGAAGGTGGCGGCGGCGCCCAGAGGGATTCCTGGGGACATGGTGGTTGTTTTCCGAGACGTTGCCCTGAAGGCGAAGCTTATGTCTTCCCCCGGCGCCCGAGACCCCGTGCTATTTGAAGGAACAACTTTAGCATTATACCACGACCTACCGTTTTTGACCTTGATGGCCCGCCGGAGGTTCCGTGATGTGACGACTGTTCTCCGCAGTAAGGGGATTCGGTATCGCTGGGGCCTGGCTGGCTCTTTAGTGGTGACCCACAATAATATACCGTATACAGTTACTGATCCCGAATCAGCCTGGGCTGACCTCGCGGCTGCGGGCGTCTCACTAAGCCCCTCAGAAGTCCGGCCGGGTTGAGACATGTCACTACCTTTACCTTTATTTCTTAAGCTCTGGACAATCCTTGTTTTCAGTGCTTTTCAATGTTTGGACAGTTCCTCCACATTTTGCCATTTCCCCTTATTTTACATTTGATATGGACTCTTGGCTTGTTTTTGCTGTTGTCTCCCCGTGCATCTGGAGTTACGGATTAACCTTACTATATACCCTTCATGCTTACGTTTTGGGGCCACGGATGTGAGGAGTTCCCCTCCTAACTTCCCCCCATCTTACTCACTCCCTCCCTGTCCCCCTCCCACACACCCTCTTACCCTCCCCCTTCCTTTTTGATTTTTATTTTTTATTTTTATCTCGCTTCAGGTATTTTTGTTTTTCTGAGTGGTCCAGATTCCTCTCTTTTTGCCATCTTGTACCTAGTAACCACACGTGATATTGCTTTGTATTTGGTTACTTGTTTTGCAGGCCCAGTGGGGTCGTATCCTCGTTTGAGTACGTGAGACTGTTTTATAATTCTATAAATAAAGAATTACAAAAAAAAAAAAAAAAAATAAATATATATGAATGGGAACCTGTTACTGCATTTTCTGAGCAAATGCGCAATCTGAACTCTAACTGAAAAGTTAGACATTTTGGTGCATTGTGTTTTATGAATAAAATGACTGTGTAAAACACTGAACTTGCTCGCAGCGTAGGAAATGAGAAGATAATGACAGTAGTATTGCTCATTTTATATGTGACAAATGGACAAAACCATTGCTTTGGAACAATATAAATAAATAAAAATACATTTTAGAAAGAATTCTTTTATGTTTGTGTGGACTCTGACCTGTCCAATGATACCAAACGTTACTTTGTGAGTGTGACAGATCTCTGTGCGCGACAGTGTCGCATCTGCCAATGCCGCTTCCTCGCTGGACACCCGGGTTCTCCTCGTGTCTTTCTCCAGTCCTTAGCCGCAGCTTAAAGACGGTTACACATAGAGAACCTTGCAGCATCCCCCAAAATAAGCCGAAGCTGTAGACATGGAGCCTGTCATTGGCACAGCGAGCAGAAGATAGCTGCTACCCAAACCATGAGCTGCGAATTCAAGTAGGGTCAGAATAGAACTGGTTTAATCAGGGACACTCACATTGATTTATACGGTCACATACGGGTCATTTACATACACAACCCCCCCCCCTTGAAACCGCTAAACTAAGAGGGACTAAACTACACTGAAACAGATAATTGGGCAGCATTTGCCTTTTGGAAGGCGAAACATTTAGATTAGGGACAGACAATTAGAACATTACTTAAACTTTCTAAACGAATTAAGACAATGGCGATTAACAAACAGATTACAGTTTAAAACAGCGAGTTTTTGTCTGTAGATTATGTTTGAGGAGCTGTTAATCAGATATTTACACCTTCCTGAGAGCAGGTTTATTGGAAGGCTAATCTGATCAGCAGATTGCAACAGACAATGACATTCTTGCATAATCACAGTTATACCAACATTCTACACACAAGGGAGGGCAATGGTCCAATCTTCGTTATGAGTCCTGCACCCTACAAAATATGCCTCCATGCCGATTCATCCAAAATTCAAAATGATTTACGTCACAGTGAGTTAGTGCAGCATCATTGTTCACTTTATAATTAAAAAGTGAACAGTAGTGCCGTGTTATAAAAAATGAAAAGAATATTGATTTTCTTTTTTAATTTTTACATAAAACCTGGTAATGTTTGATATAATTGGAAATGCCATGCTCTGACTTTGACTTTTTCAATATTGCTTCACTTAACCCTCTAGCTTCTTTGGTTCTGGGTGTAAGGTGGTCCAAACTACCCCTGTATCTCCTCCATAGGGATTTCCCTGCCCGGCCAGGGGGAGGTCCCATTTCTGGCATCATCGCACGTGCGGATAAGTTCCGCAGGCAGGGCTGACATTCAAGATGTCAGTCCCCACGGGAGAAGTCTGCAATCGGCACCACATAGGTACCGTGCCACGGAGCGGGCCTTTGCTTTTTGCGAGCTCAAGGGGCAGCTGTCTTGGGTCCCACAAAAATGGCTGGGCCCAGAGAAACTGCCCCTTTTTGCCCCTTGTTAAAGACAGCACTGTCCTGGTCACAGTTCACACCTGAGACTGAAAAGCAGGGTCAGCAACCTTGGTCCCCCCAGTTTTGAAAATGTATCTTCCTTTGATGCTCAGGTACTTATTAGCTCGGCTGAGCCTCATTGGATATGTAGTTCCAAAACACATGGAGGGCCAAGGTTGCTGATCCAGCTGTAAAACCTGGCGATGTCCAGCAAAAAAGAGGATTTCAAAGGTAGCTATAGATTTTTATTCAGAATTGTGTTCAGTGCACTGTGAATATTAATTCATAAACAATCCTCCAAACTGGACCGTCCCTTTTAGACCGTTAAAGGGGAAACACTACAAAATACAAGTTTATCTTTAACCCCTTCACGACAGATGTCAAGACAGTCCTCCTTAAAATCATTTTCATACAAATGCTTTTTAATGTTTCTCATCAAAATGACCTATCACTGTGTTGCACTAGAACCAAAAGGGATGCAAGGTTTTAAATCCAGGGATGTGCCATCAGGGGCGGAAGGTGAGGCAGAGCCTGCCATTAAGTGCTGTTGAAATAATAAAATAAAAAACTTGCCTGCTCCGCGTTCCTCTACCGTCGGCTCTCGGCTACCTGGAGTGAATGACGCAGAATCTGGGGAGCACAGAGAGCAGCCAGATCCTGGTAAAAACTGAGAGAAGGCAGATCCTGGGGAGCAATGAGAGCAGCCATATCCTGGGGAGCACTGAGAGCAGCCATATCCTGGGGAGCACTGAGAGCAGCCAGATCCTGTGGAGCACTGAGAGTGGCCAGTTCCTGGTAAGCACTGAGAGAAGCCAGATCCTGGGGAGCACTAAGAACAGCCAGATCCTGGTAAGCACTGAGAGCAGCCATATCCTGGGGATCACTGAGAGCAGCCATATCCTGGGGAGCACTGAGAACAGCCATTTCCTGGGGAGCACCTCGAGCAGCCATATCCTGTGGTGCACTGAGAGCAACCAGATCCTGTGGAGCACTGAGAGCGGCCAGTTCCTGGTAAGCACTGAAAGTGGCCAGTTCCTGGTAAGCACTGAGAGAAGCCAGATCCTGGGGAGCACTAAGAACAGCCATATCCTGGGGAGCACTGAGAGCAGCCATATCCTGGGGAGCACTGAGAGCAGCCATATCCTGGGGAGCACTGAGAGCAACCAGATCCTGTGGAGCACTGAGAGCAACCAGATCCTGTGGAGCACTGAGAGCAACCAGATCCTGTGGAGCACTGAGAGTTGCCAGTTCCTGGTAAGCACTGAGAGAAGCCAGATCCTGGGGAGCACTAAGAACAGCCAGATCCTGGTAAGCACTGAGAGCAGCCATATCCTGGGGAGCACTGAGAGCAGCCATATCCTGGGGAGCTTTTCCATAAACAATAGAATAATGAAAGAAAGAAACAGTGAAGCGCCTTCAGGAAGAAGGATTAAACGTACACGCTACACATTGAATGTGGGGGTTCTTCTAAAAACCTGGAAACATATATTGTGGATAGTCAATGGAGCGCCAGCGAACTGGATGTACGGTCAATCATTACACATGTCCAATAAACGTCTTCTAATCCGTTCAAAAGAAACTCCTATTCCAGATAAGAAGAATTGCTGCAAAGAAGAGGAGGCAAGATAGCGCAGTATGTCGATTCACCATAAAAGGAAAGCAAAGCGGTTGTAGTCCTACTCACATTCTGTTGAGCCCAACCTTGGCTCTAGGATGGATAACGATTATGGGTCTTCAAAGGATATTCAGGTGCCCATATACCCGCAACAAGAGAAGGTTTTGGAATTACCTTAATATTCCCATGCGACATCTTGGAGCCAATGCGGCTCATTAACATGTGAGTGTAACCATATATAAGTACCAACTTTACCATTACATTTAAACGATATTGCACTAGGTAGTGCGTTGGTATTTTTTTGATCCACTGCAGGGGAAAGCGATTGAAGAACCTTGTTGCGGGTATATGGGCACCTGAATATCCTTTGAAGACCCATAATCGTTATCCATCCTAGAGCCAAGGTTGGGCTCAACAGAATGTGAGTAGGACTACAACCGCTTTGCTTTCCTTTTATGGTGAATCGACATACTGCGCTATCTTGCCTCCTCTTCTTTGCAGCAATTCTTCTTATCTGGAATAGGAGTTTCTTCTGAACGGATTAGAAGACGTTTATTGGACATGTGTAATGATTGACCGTACATCCAGTTCGCTGGCGCTCCATTGACTATCCACAATATCCTGGGGAGCACTGAGAGCAGCCATATCCTGTGGTGCACTGAGAGCAACCAGATCCTGTGGAGCACTGAGAGCGGCCAGTTCCTGGTAAGCACTGAGAGTGGCCAGTTCCTGGTAAGCACTGAGAGAAGCCAGATCCTGGGGAGCACTAAGAACAGCCAGATCCTGGGGAGCACTAAGAACAGCCATATTCTGGGGAGCACTGAGAGCAGCCATATCCTGGGGAGCACTGAGAGCAGCCATATCCTGGGGAGCACTGAGAGCAACCAGATCCTGTGGAGCACTGAGAGCAACCAGATCCTGTGGAGCACTGAGAGTTGCCAGTTCCTGGTAAGCACTGAGAGAAGCCAGATCCTGGGGAGCACTAAGAACAGCCAGATCCTGGTAAGCACTGAGAGCAGCCAGATCCTGGTAAGCACTGAGAGCAGCCATATCCTGGGGAGCACTGAGAGCAGCCATATCCTGGGGAGCACTGAGAGCAGCCATATCCTGGGGAGCACTGAGAGCAGCCATATCTCCATCGCACATAAATCACCTCCCTGCAAGCCCAGCAACCTCATTCCCATAATCCCTCAGCGTCTGTCCTCTTTCTCCTGCGCCCTCTGGAACGCTCGCTCTGTGTGCAACAAACTCACAGCCATCCATGACCTCTTCCTTTCAAACTCCATCAACCTCCTAGCTTTAACTGAAACCTGGCTAACTCCCTCTGACACGGCCTCCGTTGCTGCTCTCTCACATGGCGGTCTACACTTGAGCCATACCCCCAGACCGGGTGAGAGAAATGGTGGCGGGGTCGGAATCCTGCTCTCTCCACCTGCACCTACCAGCATCTCCCTCCACCCCATCCCTCTCCTTCTCCTCCTTCGAGACACACTGCATCCGCCTGTTCTCTCCTCTGGCCCTCAGGGTGGCAGTCATCTACCGCCCACCGGGACCAACCTCCCAGTTCTTTGACCACTTTGCTACCTGGCTTTCTCACTTCCTGTCTTCTAATCTTCCATGCCTAATTCTCGGGGACTTCAACATTCCCATTGATGATCCTTCCGCCCCTGCTGCCTCCAAACTTCTGTAGCACTCACTCCCGGAGGAGCCGCTGAAATTGAACCTCGAGTCAGTCTCCCCGCACTAGGGAATAAATATACTCCAGCACCGTTGTGGATTTTATAAATTATATAGTTTACTAGAATAAATGGCATATAATGAATAACACAGTGTTCGTAGATATATTTACAGTACTTTGTAATGTGGGAAACGCGCAGCGGAAAAGAAAAACGATGCTTCGTATTTCGAGGAAACGCGCAGCGGAAAAGAAATACAAGGTTTCGTAATTCGAGAAACGCGCAGCGGAAAATAAATGGAAAATTATCTTTAACCCCTTTCTTGATTGGGGAGTGAGTCCCGCACAGGTTGTGTCCCGGAATGTAAGTGTGTGTGTGTGTTATGGTACCCGGGTACACTATTCAACTGGCCAGTGAATTGCTTAAGAGGTATCTTCGACTAGTCAAGTTGGGGCCCTGTGGGTTTTTTGGAAACAAACAGCAACGTGCTTTCTTGGTGTTACAACGGCCTAGAAGGCCTCCCACCCATCCGCCAGATACTTGAGGCTCCGCTGGACCCAGGACGTCTCTCCGCTCGATGTTGACTGGGCTCTCTCGGCTTCTGGATCCGCTGTCTGGCTTTCTGCTCCTGCCGCGACTTGTCCAGCTTACCGCCTGCTCTCCCAGTCCGATCGACCTGCGGTACTCCTTACTCGGGGGTCCTCTGGCTTCTTCAATAGCAGCTTGGGTAATCTTGTGGATCACTGGGTCTCCCTTTGGTAAGGCTGAGTAACCCAATCTGAAACTCCGTTAGGCCGCACCTGCGCTCCGGCCTGGACGCTGTTACGTTCTGCAGCACTGTGTCTTGTCTCTCTCACTCCCTGGCACGCTCTGCCAGCTCTCTCCACGAGGCTCAGGATGTAAGTCTCTCTGCCCCACCCACTTCCTGTGTCCGTTCCCAAAGCATGCCGGGAAATGTAGTCCCAATGCAACATTCAGTGTCTCACATTGCGCTAAAAATAGGTACTGCCACAATAAAGAATTAATCACAGCGCTACACTTCTTTCACTCCCGTCCTCCCTTGGACTCACACAATCCTCCCTCCTCCCTACCCACCGCGATGGTCTCGCTATTGACCTTGTCTTTTCCAACCTCTGCTCAATTTCTAAGTTCAACTGTCGCCCTTTCCCCATCTCTAACCACCACCTTCTCTCTTTCAACCTATCTGGACTTCCTAAACACCCTGCTCCCCCACCCCGCACACACACTCGCAGAAATCTACATGTTGTGGATCCCCATCAATTCTCCAACCTACTTCACCAACTCCCTCACACCTCATCCTTCACCTGCCCTGATGCTGCCACTAATCACTACAACACTACGCTTATCTTTGCT
>RXON01002822.1:0-104839 GCA_009667805.1 Leptobrachium leishanense | reverse complement strand
CCCCAAAGGAATTTTCAGAAAATGGTCAAATACGTGTTTTTTAAATTTTCAAGAAGAATCTAAATATCGATTTTCACATCTGTACCATCTTCTGTTTTTAAGATGTAGGTATCCTGTTTAAAATATCTAAAATATTCAACCCCCTTTTTTCGCCCCCCAGTCAAATTTCTGAAAAACGGCAAAATACATGTTTTTTTATTTTTCAAGACAAATCTAAATACCGATTTTCACGTCTGTAATCTTCTTCTGTTTTTTGAGGCTATAGGTATCCTGTTTAAAATATTCAACCCCCTTTTTCACCTTCTTTGGGGCAGAGTTTCCAAAACTCCTTCCTTAGTGGGTGCCTACATCATAAGAACAGGGCACCTTCAAAATTTCACGTTCTTAGGTTAAACGATTTCAGCTGGGCGTTGATGAATCAGTCTGTCAGGACTTTCGTGTTTATATATATATAGATATATTTCAGATTAGGTTCCAGCAACACGTAACTAGTAGAAAATAGAAAAACTGGAAAGATGAGAAAACCTTAGCTCTGGGCCCCAACTAAATGATGTCCTGTGAGTGAAAAAAGTGGAATGTGGAAAGACTAGCGTATGACTCAATATAGAAATGTGAATATGACATGTGAGAATGAAATAAAGTGAAATTATTTATTTATTTATTCAAAGTATTTTACCAGGAAGGATACATTGAGATTTCTCTCCTTTTCAAGTATGTCCTGGGTTCAAGAACATTGAAATTTTATAGTCGTTACAGAAATACAAAGTAATAAATGCAAGATATTAAAAACAAAAAACACAAGATTAACACAGAAAATAAATATGTAAGTAATATAGTCACTATGTTACATGTTTACAGGTGCATGTTGTATCGAGGTATGTTAATAGGGAGCTCTTGAGTGACATAAGACTGGGGGAAGATTTGATGACGTCTGGGAGGTTGTTTCATAACTGCGGTGCTCTGTAGGAAAATGAGCAACAAGCCACTTTCTTTTTGTATTGTGGTACTGCAAGTAATGTGCAGGTCGGGATCAGAGGTTATAGGATGAGGGAACTGTTAGTCTATTCAGGTAGGGTGGGAGCTTCCCAGAAAATCTCTTAAAGACCAGGTGAAGAGTGTGTCTTGATTCCAGCGTTGGCCAGTTTAGCCATTTTAACATGTCACAATAGTGGATCATGTAGTTACATTGTAGCACAAAGCGGCAGAATGAGTTACACAATGTAGTAAGTTTCTGAAGGTGCATTTGTGGGGCAGCTGCATACAATACATCTCCGTATTCAATAGATGGCATAAGCATTTGTTGTACAATCTGCTTTCTTGGAGCAGGGCTCAGGCAAGATTTGATTCTGTACAGGGCACCTAGTTTAGGGTAAAGTTTAGATGAGAGTTTTTCGATGTGAGGGTCAAAGGATAGATTTGGGTCTAACACATACCTAGATATTTGAGAGAAGGGACTTTGTGAAAAATATAAAAAAATATACTAAAAACTAATGAAAATAATGAACAATAAAAAAATGAAGAAAAGATTGTAATAATAATAGAAACATAGAAACATAGAAAAATGTCGGCAGATAAGAACCTTTTGACCCATCTAGTCTGCCCAATTACATGGATACTTTACCTGGATTTATCTTTTGTTTATTATAGCCTTATGCCTATCCCATGCTTGCTTAAATTGAATTACTGTTTTGGCCTCTACCACTTCAACTGGAAGGCTGTTCCATGTATCCACCACCCTCTCAGTAAAATAATGCTTCCTGATGTTACTTTTAAACCTTTGCCCCTCTAATCTAAGACTATGTCCTCTTGTTTTGCTACTTTGTTTCCGTTTAAATATACTCCCTTCCTCTACCTTGTGGATTCCCTTTACGTATTTAAATGTTTCTATCATATCTCCTCTGTCTTCTTTTTTCCAAGCTGTACATAATAATAAGCAGGGATGAGCTGTTTGGTTCGATATGTTCGGAGTTCGCATCGAACATCGGCCATTCGACAGTTCGCGAACGTCGAACAGTTCCACGTGTTCGAGTTTGAAAATAATTTTTTTTTTGAAAAAAGTATAAAAAATGCTTAATAAAATACTAAAAAAATCTAGAAATAAAGAGACTCTTTACTGCAGAATATTATAGGCAACGGTTTATTAGATATTGAATTAAAATGGGAACATTTTTAACATTGAAGCCTATGGGATAAAACATTCTTGTTACTAAAACATCAGGCTGACATGGCCCTCTAATCAGGCACTGTAGAGGGCAGCCTGCAGGGGCCTCCCAAGCATCCCCTTGAGGAGCATTGAGGAGCATGCGGCCGCCGGATGATAGAGCTGCGACTGTGCGGGCTAGCTGCCCGGGTGCATGTGCCAGAGACCGGCAGCACAGGGAGGGAGCCACTACACCTGCGGCCACGACAGACCCCCCAGCCCCCACAACCAGGATGCCAGGGCCCCACTGACCACAGGCTAAGGTAAGTGACACATTTCTAAAAAAATAAAATCCGAGGACATTTTAAATGTCCCGGCAAACTAAAATAAAACTTTTTTTCTTTCTCTACCTGGCTGAATGTATTTAATTATATAACTATTAGATACATTCAGCCAGGTCGAGGGGGTGGCATGTCGGCTGCGCGGAGTCTCAGGCAGTGGTCTTTTTTTTTTTTGCCTGTATACTTTAGCAAATTTAAGGGAAGGTACAGGGCAGGTTAGATATAATATATATATAGCTCTATTCCTTATAAATTATATAGTCCAGGACTGTCAGGGCTCAGCGGGCCGCCGCCGACCCGGCGTCCTCCTTCCCGGCTCCGGGGTCGGCGTCCTCTTCGGGTCCTGTGTGCGCGCAGTAGGCGCGCGTGCGCCGGCAGTTCCGGATTTAGCCCTCCCGGCGGCGCGACGTCACCAATCTCCATGTGACGCGAAGGACCAATCAGCAGGCAAGGCACCAGATTTAAACTTGCTTTTCCCATTCCTCAGTGCCCTTTCGTGGTTTTGCCTGTCTGACCCTTAAGTGCTCGTTTATTTCACTCAATTTGACTTACTGTGTATGACCTGGCTATCCTCTCGACTTGTGTACCTCTATACCCCTTGACCCGGCTTGTTACTCGACTCTGTTTTCGCCTATACCCTATTGCTTTCTGATATACGTTCCTGGCTTACCAGCGTTTACACCAGCCACTCTAAGGACTGGTTCCTGTCCTCCTTGTGTCCCTGCCTTATAGGTTCACCTCCTGTTTGTGCGAAACCCAGCCACTTTAAGGACTGGTACCGCATTGTGACTCTATCTTGCTTTACCGGCACTGCCGTTACGTACCCTTGGTTGGTGTTGGCCTGAAGACAGGGCAGCCCTCATTATTTGTGTTAACCCAGCCACTACAAGGACTGGTTTCTCTTCTATGTACTTGAGGCTCCTGTTTTCACTTAGGGCTAACCGTTCGTCCACAAGCGTGCCTGACATCACGAAAGGGCCATGGACCTTGCAGGGACCGCTCAGCAATTCTCTGGTCTAGAAAGCCGTTTGGAGGAGCAAGATCACCGTCTTGATCAGTTCGCCCAGGCCCTCCAAACGCTGCTCACCACCGTACCGCCCCTACCCAGGTAGAGGTTTCCCCTCCCGTGAATCCTCTCCCTTCCGAACCGTTCTCTGTGCCCACCTCGTACCCTAACTTGCTTCCTCCAGTACGTTATGGGGGCGATCCTACCGCCTGTCGAGGTTTTCTGAACCAGATTTCTATTCATTTCGAATTAACCCCGTGGTCTTACCCTACAGATCGTGCCAAAATCGCCTTTGTCATCAACCATCTTACCGACAAAGCGTTGAATTGGGCTAACCCTCTTTGGGATACCGATAAACCGATTGTCTATAATTATCGTGACTTTATGTCGGCCTTTCGTAGGGTGTTTGACCCTCCCGGGCGTAAAACCAATGCCGCAAAATCCTTGTTACGCTTGCGCCAGGGTGCGAAATCACTGGGTGAATATGCTCTGGAGTTTAGATCATTGGCTTCTGAATTGAACTGGAACAATGAGGCTTTGATAGCCGTGTTTTCTGAGGGCCTGAACGATGAGTTGCAAGATGAGATAGCGGCCAGAGATCTCCCAGGGGACCTGGAGGACTTGATTACTTACCTGTCCTTTATCGATGAACGCCTTCGCCATCGTCGACTTACTAAGGAGAGGTCTAAAAGACCACCGGTTAGGCAGCCTCCCCGGTTTTCTGTACCGTTGCTTCCCGAGTCTCATTCTCCCCCCGAACCCATGCAATTAGATAGCACCAAGATCCCTGATAGTGAAAAACAACGCAGACGACGTGAGGGTTTATGCCTGTACTGTGGTTTGGGGGGTCATTTCCTTAAGGGCTGTTCCAAACGCCCCCAGGGTCCATCGGGAAACTCTCATGCCTAAGTGCCTCTAGGGGACAGCTCTTAGGCGCTTTTCCTTCGTCCCCAAACTGGAAAATAGACTCCGGGTTCCGGAGTTTATCCGGGAGTTCCCGGGTACAACTCTATGCCTTAGTAGACTCTGGTGCTGCCGATAACTTTATTGACATAAATTTTGCTCGCAAACATGCCATACCCCTGGTTGAAAAAGAACCCCATTACTTGTACAGGCCATCGATGGCAGACCTCTCGAAACCCCTTTTGTTTTGTTTGAATCTCGCAATATTACTGTTGGGATAGGACTGTGTCATAAAGAAAGTATGTTCTTCCATGCTATTTCGTCCCCTTCCTATCCTATCGTACTGGGTTACCCCTGGTTAACCCGCCATAACCCTGTTATTGACTGGCGAGCTCGTCAGATCGCGAAGTGGGATAATGATTGTATGGCTTCTTGTATTGAGATTCCACTATCCATTAATGTCTTGAATTTGCCTACGGCCCCTCCTCTGACGACTTCCATTCCTGTCCCCTACTCGGACTTGGCACCTGTGTTTGACAAAAGAGAGGCCGATAGATTACCCCCCCATCGTTCTTACGATTGTGCCATCGACCTTCTTCCTGGTACCATGCCTCCAAAGGGGCTGTCTATCCTTTGTCCGTGAAAGAACATAAGGTTTTGGAGGAGTACATTAAAGATTCCTTAAAAAAGGGTTTATTCGTCCTTCCTCCTCTCCCGCTGGGGCAGGGTTTTTCTTTGTACAGAAAAAGGAGGGTGATCTTAGACCCTGTATCGATTTTCGAGGGTTGAACAAGATCACCGTGAAAAATGCCTATCCCATTCCACTCATCCCCGAGCTGTTTGACCGCCTGAAACATTCCAAAATCTTTTCAAAACTGGATCTCAGAGGAGCGTACAATTTAATAAGAATCAAACACGGGGATGAGTGGAAGACTGCGTTTAACACCAGGTTAGGGCATTACGAGTACTTGGTTATGCCCTTCGGTTTATGTAACGCTCCAGCAGTGTTTCAGGCATTTATTAATGATGTGTTACGAGAGTACACCCCTTGTTTTGTCGTGGTTTACCTTGATGATGTGTTAATACATTCCCCTGATCTGAACACCCACCACATACATGTACGACTCGTCTTATCTAAGCTCTTGGCCAACGGCCTCTACTGTAAGCTAGAAAAATGCCTATTCGATGTCCAACAGGTACAGTTTTTGGGTTATGTTATATCTTCCTCTGGTTTCATGATGGATCCCAAAAAACTGGAGGCCATCAGTCACTGGCCTCTTCCCAAGGGCCTCAAGGCCATTCAAAGGTTTATTGGCTTCTCTAATTACTATAGACGGTTTATCAAGGGCTTTTCGTCCATTATTGCACCCATTACAGCATTGACGAGAAAGGGAGGTGACACTCAGAATTGGTCCTCCAGTGCCCTGGAGGCTTTCAAACGGTTAAAGGAGGCCTTTTCCACTGCTCCCATTCTACACCACCCTGATCCCAATAGACCCTTCGTTTTAGAGGTTGACGCATCAGAAACCGGGGTAGGAGCCGTCTTGTCACAACGTCCAGCCGATGACAAGCCCATGCAACCCTGTGGTTTTTATTCTAGGAAATTGTCCCCTACCGAGGCCCGTTATGACATTGGGGACAGGGAATTGTTAGCCATTATTTTGGCCTTAAAAGAATGGCGCCATCTCTTGGAGGGCTCCACCTGTCCGTTTTCCATTCTCACTGACCACAAAAATTTGATTTACCTGTCCGAGGCTAAAAGGTTGAACCCTAGACAAGCTCGATGGGCCCTTTTTCTCACCAGATTTGACTTCCTCATTACGTACAGACCCGGGTCTAAAAATGTTAAGGCCGACGCACTCTCCAGACAATATGAACCCCTAGCAACTCCAGTGTCTGTACCTGTGTCCATAGTTCCCGAAAGGAAAATTTTAGCCTCTCTGAGTACACGAGTCGAGTCTCCTTTCTGGAACCTCTTACTCTCTAAACAGGCTCTGGCTCCCCCGTCTAAACCACAGAATAAGCTATTCGTTCCTGCTGTAGAGGTACCCACTGCTTACAGCTCTTTCACGAATCCAAATTCGCTGGACATTTTGGGGTAAATAAAACTCTTGACTTGATTAAACGACACCTTTGGTGGCCGACACTTACTAAGGATGTAAAAGATTACGTAACCACCTGTTTTGTTTGTACCCGTTCCAAATCCTCCGCCTTTGTCCTGCTGGCCTCCTCCAACCCCTACCGATCCCTGAGCGCCCTTGGTCTCATTTAGCTATGGACTTCCTAGTGGAACTAACTCCTTCACTTGGTCATACTGTGATTTTTGTGGTTGTCGATCGCTTCTCTAAAATGGCACATTTTATTCCGTTAAAGAAGCTCCCCTCCTCCAGCGAGCTAGTACAGATTTTCACCAAAGAAATATTCAGACTACATGGTGTTCCTAATGTTCTCGTCTCGGATCGGGGTTCTCAGTTTATCTCTAAGTTCTGGAGAGGCTTCTGTCACCAGTTGGGCGTTAAACTGTCCTTTTCGTCCGCGTATCACCCGCAAACGAACGGTTTAGCCGAAAGAACCAACCAAACGCTTGAAACTTATTTAAGGTGTTTTATTTCTGACGCACAGGATGATTGGGTTACTCTGTTACCATGGGCAGAATTTGCGTATAACAACGCCACATCACAGTCGACCAAATTTTCTCCTTTCGAAATAGTCACGGGTATGCATCCCACTATTTTTCCATCCTCGTTCTCCCCCCAGAACATTCCTGCCTTGGAGGAACACCTAGATAAGCTCCGGGTTATTTGGGAAAAGACCAGGTTGAATCTAGAATCCGCTTCATTGAGCCAGAAGCGGGCGGCTGATCGGAGGCGCAGACCTCCACCAGTGTACCATGTGGGTGACAGGGTTTGGCTCAGCACACGCCACATTCGTCTGAAGGTTCCGTCTATGAAATTCGCGCCTCGTTTTATCGGTCCGTATAGAATACTCCGATGTATCAATCCCGTAGTGTACGCACTGCAATTGCCCGTCTCTTTGCGTATTCCGAACTCCTTTCATGTCTCTTTATTGAAGCCGTTCTCCTGCAACCGTTTTACTCGCCCTGACTCTCCTCCTCCCCCTGTGGTGGTTGATGGGACTCCCGAGTATGAAATTGAGTCCATTTTGGATTCCCGTTATGTCCGCAATCGGTTGCAGTATTTGGTTCATTGGACTGGCTATGGCCCCGCGGATCGCACATGGGTTTCGTCACGTGACGTTCATGCTCCTCGATTGGTCTCCGCCTTTCATCATCGTTTTCCCGATCGCCCGGTTCCTAGCCGCCCGGTGGGCGTTCCTCGAGGCGGGGGTGCTGTCAGGGCTCAGCGGGCGCCGCCGACCCGGCGTCCCGCCGGGCCGCCGACCCGGCGTCCTCCTTCCCGGCTCCGGGGTCGGCGTCCTCTTCGGTCCTGTGTGCGCGCAGTAGGCGCGCGTGCCGCCGGCAGTTCCGGATTTAGCCCTCCCGGCGGCGCGACGTCACCAATCTCCATGTGACCGCGAAGGACCAATCAGCAGGCAAGGCACCAGATTTAAACTTGCTTTTCCCATTCCTCAGTGCCCTTTCGTGGTTTTGCCTGTCTGACCCTTAAGTGCTCGTTTATTTCACTCAATTTGACTTACTGTGTATGACCTGGCTATCCTCTCGACTTGTGTACCTCTATACCCCTTGACCCGGCTTGTTACTCTCGACTCTGTTTTCGCCTATACCCTATTGCTTTCTGATATACGTTCCTGGCTTACCAGCGTTTACACCAGCCACTCTAAGGACTGGTTCCTGTCCTCCTTGTGTCCCTGCCTTATAGGTTCACCTCCTGTTTGTGCGAAACCCAGCCACTTTAAGGACTGGTACCGCATTGTGACTCTATCTTGCTTTACCGGCACTGACGTTACGTACCCTTGGTTGGTGTTGGCCTGAAGACAGGGCAGCCCTCATTATTTGTGTTAACCCAGCCACTACAAGGACTGGTTTCTCTCTATGTACTCGAGGCTCCTGTTTTCACTTAGGGCTAACCGTTCGTCCACCCTCAGGTACGTGAGCGTGCCTGACACAGACTTGTATTACAGACACATTTTGGCAACTAATTGCCCCCCCCAATTTGGCTGATTCCTCCAGAAGAAATGTTGAACTGATAGAGGACAGAATAATATATATATTCTCTGCTCTGTCGGTTCAACATTTCTTTTGGAGGATCAGCAAATGGGGGGGCATTTAGTTGAGATTGTCCACATGCCACCCCCCATGTGCGTATGTGTATATATGGTCTGAGGTCTGTGGGTGGGTGTATATATATATATCTGCGTGTTGATATATACGTATATATAGGTCTGCGTGTTGATATATACATATATGTCTGTGTGTGTGGTATCAATGCATCCCTACTCTATACACAGCGCTCCGTGTCCCTATAATATATATGACCAGGGGTTACCTTTTTTTTATATTTTTATACTATTCCTATTAAATTAACAGTAATTTTTGATGTATTTTATTCAGTAGAAACCTTTTTTTGCCTATATAACATGTGCTTTGTGAAAATAAAACGGTTTTGTGTGTACATTTTAATTTAGTTAGTGGATTCCTGTCCAGTGCGGTGAGAAGCAAACGTAATGCAGTGTAGACACGTTGCGAGGCGGAGCGGAGTGAAGTCAAGCTTGCAAAATGTTTGCTTCTCTTCGCTTCGCTATGCTGTGTGTCGCTACATGCTCAGTGTGTCTCAGCCTTTTTTCTCCGCATCGCTAGCTTACCGAATCAGTTTGTATACTTGTTACTGACCCTGCTTGTTCTAAGGACCCGATTTGTTGCCGACTTTGCCTGCCATTTGACTATTCTGTCTGTGTATTCCCTGCTTGTTCTGTTTGCTTCCTGTTGCTACTGGTGTGCGCCGATTCTCACCATATACAGTAGCGCAGTACAATTGCCTAAACATTGCTGACCCGGTTTTGTTATAGCTGCTGATGTAATTGAATAGATCGGGGATCTCTTCTGCATTATTATTATTATTATTATTATTATTATTATTATTCTTTATTTATAAAGCGCCAGCATATTCCGCAGCGCTGTACGATAGGCACAGTATAGACAGGGTTACAATACAATACAATGAACAACATTTGACAAACAGTACAGGAGAAGATGAGGGCCCTATTCCCGTAGGAACTCACAATCTAGGCATTACCAAAACCTCCACCACTGCACTCCTCCACAATACCACAGAGGGGTTACGTTGTGAAGGCACTTGCTGCCACCAAAGGCAAAATATTTGGGTGCACTGATGCCTAAACCAGATTCATATCATTTTAATATTTGACCGCAGGGTCCAACCCTGCACCTCTTCCACAATACCACAGAGGGGTTACGGTGTGACTGCACTGTTGCCGACAATAAAGGCCCAATTTTAAGGCACCTATTGTTACTTTCATCCAAAGCCTGCATACATTTCACCATAATTTAGCCCAAAAAAATCAGTAAACTTGTTCCGCGTGTCCTAAAACGTCTCTTTTTATATAGACTGCCGCCCCAAGCAGTTGTTTATGACTAGATTAAAGGAAAAACATTTACCGTCATTTGAAACGTAATTTTTTTGTTTTTAAATGTTTCTATACATCCTACAAATCCGCCACTTCACAGGCAGGTTATGGGGACCTCCTAGGCACGATATTTTAAGGAATTTTTAGTTTTTATTCTTAACCTTTATTTCATGGCAAACTCACTGTTCCTTTAATTTTTTTTTATTTTTTTTTACTTTTTGTGCTTGTTTCCTGTCCCCTAGGGCACTACCAGGACCCCCTTATACACCTTTTATGGCAAATATCTTGCATATATGCCCTCTTGGAGGGCACTCTAAAAATTGAACTTTTGAGTCCCATTGACTTGCATTGAGTTCGGTTCGTGTTCGAACTCGAACTTTTGAAATTGTTCGAGTTCGAACCGAACACGGGGGGTGTTAGGCTCATCACTAATGATAATCAGTATTTATCCCAATGTTATTCAGTGTGCCCACTGTTAAGTAGTATTTACTAGATCCCAGGGGGATCTGTGATAAGCACGTTGTATTTCTTAGTATGTATTCTCCTCCTAAGGTTTATTTATAACACTAGTATTTTAACACACCCTTTGCAGATCACAGTAACCATGGTAAAATTGGGATTAGGGATGAGCTGTTCGGGTTCAGACGGTTCGGAGTTCGGCCCGAACTTTGGCAGTTCGAAAGTTCACGAACTTCGAACTTTTTGGGTGTGTTCAGTTCGAGTTCGGAAAAAAAAAAGAAATTTTGAAAAAAGTATAGAAAATGCTTAAGCAAATACTAAAAAATCTAGAAATAAAGAGACTCTTTACTGCAGAAAATTATAAGCAACGGTTTATTAGATATTGAATTAAAAACTAATGTGTATGTGGAAAGATTATCAACTCTAAATGACCTCTGTTCACAAACGGGCATAACACCAGGTGTTTTTAGTCCGGTAATCAATATGATACATTGTACAATATACTGAGGGGGTGGGGTGGTGTCTGCTTCTGATTGAGATTTGAAAATTAATTTCCCTCCTAAAACATCCTAATATGCTGCATTTAACCACTTCGCTGCTAAGGACGCGCTCAGTGCGTCCATCCGCAGGTAACGTTCCTTGCGGTGGACGCGCTGAGCGCGTCCTCCCTTTGGGGCCAGCGTTCGGCTGGGTTCCGGACGATCGCTGGCCCCCCCGGTGCGGGATGACATCCTCGATGTCAGCCCGGAACCGCCGCCGGAGTAATTAGGTGTCATCGCGGGGGCGCGATGACACCTAATTCAGGCCCCCCGCATGTGCGGAGGAGGCGCCTCAAAGGGAGGGGGGGAGGTCCTTCGGACCTCTCTCCCTCCCGATCGGCGGCGTGCAGGGGTTTAACCCAGGCACCGTTTGGAAGGGCACAGCCTGCCCTTCCAAATGATACCTGGCATTAACCCCATGGGGGCCGGATCACGAATCGGCGCCGAAAAGCGCCGGTTCGTGATCCTTTCCCGGAGCTGGCCGACATCTTGGATGTCGGCCAAGCTTCCGGGAATGCCCCCTGAGGATTGGCGTCATCGTGCTATGCACGATGACACCAGTCTTGGAGTTAACCCCTAACTGCCACCAATGGTGGAGATAGGGGGTTCATTGGAACCCCCTATCTCCCGATCCGTGGCAGTTAGGGGTTAATGCTTGGTATTGTTGGATCGGCCAGAGCATGGCCGTTCCAACAATACCAAACATGAGTAGGAAAAAGTTTTTTTTAAAAAAAATTAAAAATAAAAAAAAAAAATATTTTTAAAAAAATATTTTTTTTTCTTTTTTTTTGGTTCGTTAATGCAGCAATATTGTTCCCATTTCAATTATAATGTGAACAATGATGCTGCACTAACGATTTTTGTATGCGGTGCGTTTGTTAAAAATCGCGTAATTTTCTCCAAAAAAAATGTAACGAAACCCCATCTCTAAATTTTTTAACAAGCGCACCCCATACAAAATATAACCGCAATTGCTCGCATGTTAAAATGTGAAAAAAAACACTTTACACATTGTAAATTATTGAAAATTCATATTTTATTGCATTTTTGTTATAATATACAGACAGGTCATGACGTATACATATAATAATGACATATTATGAATCTGCCGAGTCTGACGGAAAGAACGATATATAATATGTCTGGGTCATATACTAAAATAAGCCTTCAAAACGCGTTTAAACAAGATGAGCATAATCGGTAAAAATGACCTCAGCACAGAGGCGGGAAAAGCCTCAGCATCGAAAGGGTTAACTGGTGTTTGAAAAAAATTCAAAATAACATCTAAAGCAATATTATTTTTCACCTCGGGATTAAACATTCACAGGGTTATTCAGAGAGCGGTGAAAAGCAGGAGAATAACTGGAGAAAAGAAAATTCTAGGTCAAAATAGCCAAACCAGAAAAATTCTCCCATTTAACTCACTTTCCAAATTGGATATTTGGTCTAGATTGTTCTCTTCTCCTGCCAGTTCTCCTGGCTTTCACCTCTCTCTCAGGGTTGTTCAGAGAAAGGTGAAAACCAGGAGAATGGCAGGAAAAGAGAACAATCTGGACCAAATAGCCGATTTGGAAAGTGAGATGAGGCTAGGGTCAGACTAACGCATTTTTCACAGCGACCGTCAAAAAGTGCGTCCGAACGCATTGCCATATTTTTTCACGGAATGCGCGAAAACGGTCATACGATGCGCATTTTTGTGCGTGATTTTTTACGGATCCAAATCCGGAAACTTTGGGTGTCTGGACGTTATGTTGGCCGGACATGAGCAGGGTCTGACGTCTCCAAATCACGCACACACACCGCTAGTGGACGCAGCGCACTCTGTACTAGTCCGTACTAGCGGTTCTGCGTTCGAGAAAATGCGTTCATTTTCCACTTGCGTTGCGCAGCCGGACTTTTGTGCGACCGTACTTCGTATACTGGCCGTCATTGCCCGTCATTTGCTGCTAGTGCGGCCATGATTAAGTGCGCCTAAAACCACATTAAAAATTCGCTAGTCTGACCCTAGCCTAAATGGGCGAATTTTTCTGGTTTGGCTATTTTGACCTCGAATTTTCCATTCTCCAGTCATTCTCCTGCTCTTCACCGCTCTCTGAATAACCCTGAGAGGGTTATTCAGAGAAAGGTGAAACTCAGGAGAATGACTGAAGAGAAAATTCTAGATCAAAATAGCCAAACCAGAAAAATTCTCCCATTTATCTCACTTTCCAAATCGGCTATTTGGTCTAGAATTTTCCATTCTTCAGTCATTCTCCTGCCTTTCACCGCCAAAAAAATCAGTAAACTTTTTCTGCGTGTCCGAAAATGTCTCCTCTTTTCATACAGACTGCCGCCCCAAGTAGTTGTTAATGGATAGATTAAAGGAAAAGCATTTACCGTCATTTGAAATGTCATTTTTTGGTTTTTACATATTTCTATACATCCTAGAAATCCGCCACTTCACGGGCAGGTTATGGGGACCTCCTAGGCACGATATTTGAAGGAATTTTTCATTTTTATTTTTAACCCTTATTTCATGGAAAACTCACTGTCCCTTTAACCACTTCGATGCGGAGGACGCGCTCAGCGCGTCCTCCGCATGGCTGCTGCTGTGCTGAGGACGCGCTCAGCGCGTCCTCACTTTAGGGTCAGCGTTCGGCCGAGTTCCGGCCGATCGCTGGCCCCCCCGGTGCGGGCTGACATCCTCGATGTCAGCCCAGCATCCGGAACTGCCGCCGGTGAAATTAGGTGTCATCGCGGCAGCGCGATGACACCCAATTCAGGCGCCCCCCCGCATGTGCGGAGTAGGCGCCTGAAAGGGAGGGGGGGGAGGTCCTTCGGACCTCTCTCCCTCCCGATCGGTGGCGTTGCGGGGGTTAACCCAGGCACCATTTGGAAGGGCACAGCCTGCCCTTCCAAATGGTACCTGGCATTAACCCCTGGGGAGCTGGATCGCGAATCAGCGCTGAAAAGCGCCGGTTCGTGATCCTTTCCCGGAGCTGGCCGACATCTTGGATGTCGGCCAAGCCTCCGGGAACTCCCCCTGAGGACTGGCGTCATCGTGCATAGCACGATGACGCCAGTCCTAGAGTTAACCCCTAACTGCCACCAACGGTGGAGATAGGGAGTTCCAATGAACTCCCTATCTCCCGATCCGTGGCAGCTAGGGGTTAACGTTTGGTATTGTTGGATCGGCCAGAGCATGGCCGTTCCAACGATACCAAACTCGAATGTGAAAAAGTTAGTAAAAAAAATAAATAAATAAAATAAAAATAAAAAAATATTTTAAAAAGATACTTAATTACCTTAAATACTTAAATTACCCAAATCATTCAAAACCATAATCTCAAAAGTAGCTATCTCTTTGGATAGCATATGTTTGGGATAAAAAATAGATTTGTTTTTTAGAGTGGTATGCACATAATCCATATTCCCATCTTCTTCCTTCCTTACTGCTGTTTTATGGAAGTACTTCTTCAGCGCTAACTTGCGTTTAAACTTTTGAAGATCCACATACATATCAAATCTGTTAAGTTTTTTAGTTGGTGCATACTTTAGACCCTTCTGTAACAGAGTGAAATGGTGTTTAGTAAGCACCTTAGAGCTTAAATTAAAGATCCCATCCACGGTTACTTTCGTTCCCTTTTTTCTCTGTACCAGCTTTCCCGCTCGTCCTCCCCGTCTACGGACAGTCTCCTTTTCCCTTTTCTCTCCACTGGGCCCACCTCCCCCCAATTGAAATTTTTTTGTTTTACAGTTGGGGATCCTTGATGAAAACCCTGTTCCTCATGGAGATTAACCAAAGGCTCAAATCTATTAGTCACTGGGACAGAGGGAGGTGGTTGCTGATGTATATATCGACCTGATCTCCCCGGGTCTGTTCTTCCTGACCCTCTTCCCCCCCTTCTATTATACGCAACTTCCCAACCGGGGTATGGGACCCGTTCGTCCCTCACAGACCGTATTCTGCTTCGGTTCCTAATCCTCTGTGGTAGAGGTTGATCCCAGTCCTCTTTAAAGGCTTTCTCCATTGGCTTAGTTCTAGATGTCCGATGAAATATTATTATTATTTTCAGTTTTTTTGCCCATTGTGGTATCCATCTTATTATGTTTTTTCATGCCTTTTATTACACACTTACCTATCATATGCCATGGCCTTTTATATTTTTATATCTTTTACCTTGTTAAGAATTTTTTCATTCTGTATTTTCGTTTGCGTATTATATGTATATTTTCTCTTTTACATTCGTTGTATTGACCTAAATATCTCATTGTGCGTTTTCATACATCTCTCCTCTATATGTTTCTCCCACATGTGAAATCCACATCTAACTGAGGTATATATGCATACCTAGAATAAGGACTTGGTCTGCGGAATATACGTGCAGCCTGATGGACATAATATGAGGCTCAAGGGCCTCTTTCTAAAGGCGGCGTCTGTGGAGTTAAGGATGAATGTGACCACGGCATCCTACGTATGAGAGGAGGAGGAGAGATGGCCGATTCCTACGGCGCATGCGCCCGCCCATATCCAGGGAACTGCGTCATGAAAGGGAATCCCGGAAATGGCATGAACCAAGCTGGGACGCAGAGAGTACCGGAAGGGGCGTTTTATGTAACACACTTGTGAAACTTGCAAACTTAATGACTGTCATTATAAATATGTGTTTGTCAGACTTGTCAAAATATATTTTTCTTTCTGATACCAACTGATGAAGCTGCGTAAGCGGCGAAACGCGTTTTGGACTTATCTATTTGTTTTATTTATTTATTAAATCGTTTTTTACTTCATGGTGGTGAGTTTACCAGTCATTTCTCATTCAGTGAAGAGGGTTTGGTGTATCCCTATTTACACCCAGGCGCATATACAGAGCCAGTGGACCTACGCAGGCTCTCAACCACGTAAGTGTTGCGACCTTCTGGCTTACACTTTCTTGTGGTTTACAATGCTGTACCATGGTATGCGTCTTTTCTGTTTCATGTACGACCCATGTGCATAAACTCCTGGATTTTTTATGAAGACGGGACGAGGTCATCCCTAAAGAGACCTACTGCAATCATATTGAGCCTTAGATTATAGGCTCCATCATTTGTGAGTTTTTTCTTTTCTCACATATCCACCTGATACCTGTGTATAGATATACTGCACCATATACGTGTTTTTCTATTTTTCTCCTATATGTGCCTTGACCTTCATCTGCTCCCACTGGATAGAAGCGTCTTACAGGTCATTTTTTGTACCATCTTTTTATCCACAACATTTCTGGGGTGCACATCCCCTGCCTGTGGTGTACTTTTTTACCTCCCACAAAAGTGGGGCATTGTACTAGCGCTGTTCTTCCTCTTTCTTCTCCATGTTTACTGTTTTGGTTTTTTTGGGAAAGACCCTTTGAGAACATAGCTGCTGTATTGCTCCATTATTGTGTTTTTCTTCCCCTCCACTTACTGCCACTCCAGCGCCCCCTTCTTTTGTTTTTTAAGAAATGGGTCGGCAACTAAATCAGGAATGAGAAATAAGCTTAGCGATGCGGGAACAGAAATCCATGTCAGGGCGACGAGGCAACTCCTCGTGCCCTGCTTTAAACCCTGCGGCTCCTCGTGATCATGCCAGGCCCGGGCCCCTCAGAAGCCGCTTGGCGATTACAAGGTGCTGGCAAACGACCAGCCAGTGGCACCGAACTATGCCCAGACCCCCCCCCCCGGGCAACACAGCAGGGGCTGAGGATGTAACATTGGGTTTCGTTATGTGTGTGACAAAAAACAAGTATCAAATGCACTGTGGAGCAGATCTGTCTTGGTGTCTTTCCCCTTTTTTTTCTTGACTGCTGCATTTATTGTATTTAACACAAAGTCCATTTCTGTTTGTATGCAATATTGCAGACCCAGTTATTAATTGTAAAGATAGGGACACCATCTAGAGTTTATAACCTTTCATGCCAGCAATATTTCTGGATAAATTGATCCATTAAAAAAAATAGGTAATTTAAATCTTTTAATGACCTCTGATTAATAGTATTTATGCAAAATTGCTGTTTTAGGCTGCGGTCAGACGATCGTAGTGTTCACGTCCGTGATTGCGCCTAAAAGTACGTCCGTGATAGCATGACAGGAAGCCCATCGGAGCCCGATACACGAAGTACGTCCGCACTGTACTGCGGACGCACAACGGCCGTGGCCCACGGACGCAAGGCAGGCAAGAACGTAGAACCCCTAGAACGGCCTCACAGAATGCACTACGGCCGGCTAGCGGCATGTGTACGTGAGGTGGAGACGTCAGACGCACCTGTTCTGCGGCCTACATCACGTCCAGGCTCCAGAACATTCCTGGCGTGGCTGGAGTACTTTCTAGGGACCGGAGAATTGATCCTGGACACTCTACGCTGCCACTGAAATGGACGTGGAGAGGCTGATAACCGAGGTGGGGGAGCACCCCGAATTGTGGGACACTGCGAGCAACCTGTACAAGGACAAAATAAGCAAGGCCAACGCATGGGCAGATGTCACAAGAGCGGTGTACCCTGCATACGACACATGGTCTGCGCAAGAACAGAAGATACAGAGTGAGTACATGATTATTTTATTCATAATCAAATGCACATTATTAATCCAAACAAAAAGTAAATGTCAAACAAATTCATGAAGCTGACATGTCAAATGCGACCCATCTGCCAGGGCACCTGTCCTGCTTCGCTACTGAAAAAGTTTGCCAGTGCATCACGATGCCTGTTGCTGTGTCGATTCACAGGCATAACATCATCATTAATAAATTCCTCCAAACCACAAACAGACAAGGAGTCATCAAAATTAACACCATCCCGCGCACGAACAAAATTATGCAACACACAACAACACTTGACTATATCGACCGAAAAATCTATGTGCACATCTAGCGGCCTATGGAAAATCCTCCACTTGTTGCTCAGTATGCCGAACGTACACTCGACATACCGTCTCGCACGCGACAGCCTATAGTTGAACACGCGCTTTTTGACAGTCAGGTGTGTCCCAGAGTATGGCCGCAGGAGATGGGTGGAAAGTCCGAAAGCCTCATCCCCTACAAAGGCGTAGGGGACGCGGACATCTGTGCCAGGCAAAGGTGCGGGTCCGGGGATGTGCAGTGTCCCACTTCCTATTGCATTCCACAGTGTGGAGTTCTTGAAGATTGTGGAGTCTGAATCTTTCCCGTATGACCCCACATCCACACAAACAAAATTATAGTTGGCATCTGCCACTGCCATTATGCCAATGGAAAAATAATGTTTATAATTGTGATACAGTGAGCCACTCTGCAGTGGCTTCACTATGCGCACATGTTTGCCATCCATGGCTCCCAGGCAATTTGGAAAGTTTGCTCGCTCCAAAAATGTTGCAGCAATTTGCGCCCATGCCGCATCTGTGGGTGTTGGCAAACATTCTTCCCTCATCGTGTCCCAAATTGTCTGGCACACCTTGCAGACGATCTCCCCAGCTGTAGATCTGCCAACGCGGAAATTATAATGCAGGTCCTGCAGACTGCACCCACTGGCAAGATACCTATCAAAAAAGGAGAAATGAATGTGTATTATGATCAGATTCCGTGAGTCGCACCTAATATCATTCTTCTGTTTTGCAGCACATGAAGTCATCGCAAAATGGAGGACAGTCAGGGACAACTATACAAGGGTCCTCAAAAAGGATGCGAAAGCGGCACGCTCTGGATCAGCGGCGAGGAGGGGCAGCAGTTACATCTATGCTGAGCAGCTTTCATTCCTGCAACGAACCCTGGAACCAAGACCTATGGTGGGCAGCATGGATCTACCATCCACATCCAGGGCACAGCAACACGTGCAGCCATGTGCCACTGCCACCTGCTCACAAGAGACGGAAGAGGCCGGAGCAGACTCGCAGGAGGAGGAGGAGACCGCTGCCGAGGAGCTGCCTACTGCAAGGGCTGACACCACCAGGCCGGCGCAGAAAAGGAGAAGGGCACCGGCTGGTGCATTTGAGCGTGCCATGGTGACATTCATGGATGCTAACCATCCACCACCACCACCACCAACACCTCCACGCTGCAGGTTCTGGGATGACGATGACATGACATTCCATCATTCGTGTCTCCCCATGTTGCACCAGATGACCCTGGCTCAGAAGCTGGAGTACCGCAGAAGAACATTGGACACCATACACAGCATCCTGACCCAGCCTGCAGTACCACCTGTGCCTCCCAGGGCACAATATGCTGGTGATCATTACCGGCGTCCGGAGCCTCCACACCAACCCATGTCCCCTGGTGCCAGGTCACAACCACCCTATCAGCCTGCATACCAAGGTTACATGCCCGATCCCTATTATGAGGATGCTCCTCATTATGAGGATTTGTAGTTTGTTTCGTGCTCATGCACTTGTTTTATGCTCTGCATTGTTGTTTGCCACATGTTCGTGGACTCTTTATTTTATGTTTGATTTATGTGATGTTCAGCAACACATGGTATGTTAATGTCATTTTATTTTATTACCATTTCTTATGGATAAAAGATTTAAGTTGCTGTCACTGTTGTCTGTGTCATTCATTATTGAGTATGTGTGATATTATGCAATGTGTGTGGGTATGCTTGTGCAAATGGGCTGGTGGGCATATCACAAGATACCGAAAATGGGGGCTCTGGACTTCGAGCACATCTCTGCTGGCTGGCACCGACAATATGAATGCTGGTGTTTGCTGTTACTTACCGCAACGTGATGACCAGCATCTCCTCGGGTGGAATGGGGTCCCTCACATTGGTGTCCCTCTTCATCAACGGCTCACGTACCTTCGACAACAATTCGTCAAAGGAGGGGATGGACATCCGCAGGTAGTTGTAGGACTTCGTCGGGTCCCTCTCTCGCAGTGGCCTGTAGAGCGTGACAAAGTGGCCATGCGTGGGTCTGGCAGCGTTTATGGGATGAACCCATAATCGCCGTTTACGCTTGTTCTTCAGGTACAGGTACCCCGTTGCAGCAAAGACGAATACTTGCACTGCATCCATCTTTGGAAAATTCCACCTTCCCCAAAATGGCTTTTTATACCCCTTCCCTTGGTTTTTTCATATGCAATAAATTTGGTTTCTCACATTTCACTTTTTATATTGATCCGTCACTAATCACGGACGTGATCACTGACGTGATCACGGACTGTGTGACCACTACTGCGTCTTCCGTACTGACGATGTCCGTACTGCACGGACGTACAGTCCGTAGAAATCACGCTCGTCTGACCCCAGCCTTATAGTACACTTTCTTAATTTGACAATTTCTATTGAACGCATATCAGATAATGCATACAGGGTAATTCAAAGAGATCCGAATTGCTTGAGAAAGGTAACCGAATGCTGAAAAATCAGCGTTCGGTTACCTTTCTTGGCCATTCGGCTATTCAGAAGCAGGCAATGCGCCAAATCCTGGCGAATTGCCTGCACATACGGTGCCTGTTCGGTGCCTGTTCGAGGGCAGTGAAATCCCCATAAAAAAGCACTGCTTTGGCTATTCAGAGAACAAAAACCAGCAGTTAAAGGTTCCCGAAATGCCCTGCCATTCGGCGGTTTCATGCGGCAGATTTATTTAGACGAATCCCATAGGCTTCAATGTTAAAAATATTCCTGTTTTGTTTCTTTTGTGTTTTATTCCTTCACTGAGGTTGGGACTTCTTGCTTTTTGTTTTTATTATTCCCTTATTGACCTGTTACTACTTGCATCTTACATTATCTGACTGGCTGACCGTAGTTAGTTTGGCCAGCCCTAGACGGCTGTCTTTTTCTACGTTTGATTTTGTGAATTTCTTGTTATGTATAATTCTCAAAATAAAGAATTTAAAAAAAAAAAAAAATATTCCTGTTTTAATTCAATTTCTAATAAACCGTTCATTCTAAAATTCTGCAGAAAAGCGTCTCTTTATTTATAGATTTTTTAGGATATTTTAAGTATTTTTCTGATTTTTTTCTTTTTTTAAAAGTCCGATTTTTTTTATTTTTTTATTTTTTAGGTTTACTTATTTTTTCTGTAACAGTCCTTTTTATTATCATTCCTTGGACCTCATATGTAAATTTCAGACATTTTCGCTCAGTAGTTTCTTTGCAAGCAGCGTTTCACTTTTCACACATTCAAGAAGCCTGTTTTGCTAATTTAATCACTTCACTCATCTGTGGTGACAGCTTTTGCCGGCGGCTTCACTGCGTGTGATCGGCTCCTGCTCTGTTTTTTTCGTGGTTTTTGGCGGGTTAATGCAGATGTTTTTGCGGGTTTTTCGGAGTGCATTCGCCGGGCTTTGCAGTTAGTTTTCGTCGGGATTGCAGCAGCCTTTCCCTGCAATTCGGGAACCCTGTGGTGCTTGCTGAATACACCGCAGGGTCGCCGAAATTGGATCGGCAAAACAACCCGAATTGAAGAGAACGAAAATTCACCGAACGTTCGGTGACTTTTCGAATCTCTTTGAATTACCCTGATACAGTATAAGTCAGAGACAATTATTCAAGCCATGAGTATCAGAAGGGTACACAAAAAGATTACATTGGAAAAAACACCTTAATTTTTAACAAAACAAAATAGGAAACGCTACAAGAGGTAACGTGAAGGAATCGAAGAGTTAAGACTATAAAATCTAACCGTAGGAAAGAAAAGTCTAATTCATAACAGGAAAAAAATTAAAACCTGAAGAACTGCAGCTTGAATATGCCGTGCAATTTTAGGCAGCTGTCTTAAGAAAGGAAATTATGGCGCTAGAAAAGGTGCAGAGACGGGTGACTAAATTAATAAGGGGAATGGAAGATTTAAGTTATGAGGAAAGGCTAACAAGCTTAAACCTGTTTAGTTTAGAGAAACGGCGCCTTAGAGGGGATCTGATAACGTTATATAAAAATATACGCGGCCATTATAAACCATTGTCTGGATACCTAATCATTTATAGGACTATATACAGGACATGAGGTCACCCATTTAGACTGGACGAAATGAAATTCAGCCTAAAGCATAGGAAGGATTATTTTATGGGGAGAACAATAAAGTTGTGGAATTCTCTGCCTGTTGAGGTTGTTGGGTCCGATACTGTACTGACTGCTAAACAATGACTAGATGACTTCCTGCAAAAACAGAATATTAAGGGTTATAATAGTTAGTATGTGAGTAAAAGCTGCTTGATCAAAGGAGAAATCAGACTGCCATTCGGGGGTCAAGAAGGATTTTTTTCCCAGTGTTATATATTGGCGAGCGCTTCAGACGATGTTTTTTGCCTCCTTTTGGATCAGCGGTAGATGAGATGTGAAAGACAGAACCCGATGGACACATGTCTTTTTTCAGCCTATGTAAATATGTAACTTGCCCGGATTTGAGGATTTCAGTAAATAGAACATGGACTTCAGTGTATGTAGCATATGGATATCAGAATATGAAATATGGAGTTCACTAATCACTACAAAGCATATGGATTTGATTATATGACATATGCATTTCAATAAAGAGTATATGAATTTCATTCTATGACATATTTCGGTAAATGACATGGATTTCAATGTGTGACATAAGGATTTCAGTACATGCCATATGGATTCCAGTCTAAGACATATGGTTTGCAATATATGGCATGTGTATTTCCGTATCTTGCATATACATTACAATATGTGAAATATGTATTTCATTATACATCATATGCATTTCACTATATGACTTCTGAATTTCATTATGTGATATATGGATTTCATTATATGATATATTCATTTCGCTATATAATCTATGGATTTCAGTCATAGGTGTGTGCAGCCTATTGCATTAGGGTGTGCACCCAAAAGCTCAAACACATGAAAAAATTATATATATATATATATATATATATATACACACGCACCCTTATGCATACATACACTCGCACACACTCTCACACATTCAGCCTAAATATATCATTACAAGGAAAAAAGGTGTCATCTGCGCTCGTTTCTATGTGTTCCATGTACAACAAAACTGAGGTTTTTGTTTGTTTCAATGGCCATTGCAACGTAAGCTCACTCGCCACTTCACGGCACCTCTTTACAGAGTGAGTACCTAACATGTACCAAAAGGCCGCTCTACTGAGCAGCTCCAAGTCCCTCCTGCTGCTTTTCAGCCAAGGAGAGGCAAAGATATGGTGGGTTTTATTTATACATGCACCAAACACTTCCCATTTGGGATTAAAAACAAAAACATGGAAAGAGGAACAGCTGCAGAACGACGGACTGGTGTTACAAGCATGATATACATAAATACAGAAAAAATGGCGTCGCGCCCATACTCACCGGAGCGGCAGCAAATGCCAGGAGTAACAGCCCAGTTAATGTATAAAACATAACAAGGAAAAAAGGTGTCATCTGCGCTCGTTTCTATGTGTTCCATGTATAACAAAACTGAGGTTTTTGTTTGTTTCAATGGCCATTGCATTGCCTCTCCTTGGCTGAAAAGCAGCAGGAGGGGCTTGGAGCTGCTCAGTAGAGCGGCCTTTTGGTACATGTTAGGTACTCACTCTGTAAAGAGGTGCCATGAAGTGGCGAGTGAGCTTACGTTGTAATGGCCATTGAAACAAACAAAAACCTCAGTTTTGTTGTACATGGAACACATAGAAACGAGCGCAGATGACACCTTTTTTCCTTGTTATGTTTTATACATTAACTGGGCTGTTACTCCTGACAGTTGCTGCCGCTCCGGTGAGTATGGGCGCGACGGCATTTTTTCTGTATTTATAAATATATCATTAGAATCAGGGTAACGCTAGGGTCAGACTAACGCATTTTTCGCGTTGTCTGTGAAAAAGTGCGTTCGAACGAATGGACGCATTTTTTCACGGAATACGCAATAGCGGTCATGCCATGCGCATTTTCGTCCGTGATTTTGTACGGTTCATCAATAAAACCCTTTTTGTGTCTGGACGTTATGTTGGCCGGAAATTAGCAGCGTCTGACGTCTCCTAATCACACACACACGCCGCTAGTGGACACAGCGCACTCTGTACGTCAGTACTAGCGGTTTCACGTTCTCGAAAAAATGCGTTCGTTTGCCACTTGCGTTGCACAGCCGCACTTTTGTGCGGCCGTTCTTCGTATGCTGCCTGGCATTGGAGTCATTTGCTGCTAGCACGGCTGTGATTTAGCGCTGCTAAACGCACGTTGATACTGCGTTAGTCTGACCCTAGCCTTATTCAAAGAGAATCGGAAAGTCACCGCACGTTCGGTGACTTTTCGTTCTCTTCAATTCGGTTCGTTTTGACTATCCTAGTTCGGCGACCCTGCGGTGTATTCAGCAAGCACCACAGGGTCCCCGAATTGCAGGGAAAGGTCGCCGCAAACCCGCTGAAAACTAACCGCAAAACCCGGCGAATGCACACCGAAAACACGCAAAAACATCTGGGTTAACCCGTCGGAAAAAGCCGAGCAGGAGCCGATCACAAGCAGTGAAGCTGCCGGAAAAAGCCGACACCGCAGACAAATGGAGTGAATAAATTAGCAAAACAGTTCGCTTGAATGTTTGAAAAGTGAAACGCTGTTTGCAAAGAAACTACTGAGTGAAAATGTCTGAAATTTACATATAAGATCCAATGAATGATAATAAAAAGGGCTGTTACAGAAAAAATAAGTAAAAAAAAAAATCCAGGAAAATGCTTAAAATATCCTAAAAAAATCTATAAATAAAGAGGCTCTTTACTGCAGAATATTATAATCAACGTTTTATTAGATATTTAATTAAAACGGGAATATTTTTAACATTGAAGCCTATGGGATTCGCCTGAATAAACCTGCCGAATTAAACCACCGAACAGCAGGGCATTTCGGGAACCTTTCACTGCTGGTTTGTGTTCTCTGAATAGCCGAAGCACTGCTTCTCTATGGGGAATTCACTGCTCTCGAACAGGCACCGAACAGGCACTGTATGTGCAGGCAATTCGCCAGGATTTGGCAAATTGCCTGCTCTCTGGATAGCCGAATGGCAGGAAAGGTAACCGAACGCTGATTTTCAGCGTTCGGTTACCTTTCTCCAGCCATTCGGATCTCTTTGGATAACCCTGTATGTTTATAATTCAGAGGTGCAGCAACCTTGGCCATCCAGTTGTTTTTGAACTACATTTCCCATGAGTCTCGACTAACCCAATTAGTGGCTGAATATTGTGGCCGATTGTGTTTTATGACTATCAGGGTTATTCAGAGAGAGGTGAAACTCAGGAGAATGACTGGAGAAGTAAAAATTCCAGGTCAAAATAGCCAAACAAGAAAAATTCTCCCATTTATCTCACTTTCCAAATCGGCTATTTGGTCCAGATTGTTCTCTTTTCCTGACCTTCTCCTGGTTTTCACCTTTCTCCGAACAACCCTGAGAGAGAGGTGAAAGCCACTAGAACTGGCAGGAGAAGAGAACAATCTAGACCAAATAGCAGATTTGGAAAGTGAGATAAATGGGAGAATTTTTCTGGTTTGGCTATTTTGACCTAGAATTTTCTGTTCTCCAGTCATTCTCCTGAGTTTCACCTTTCTGTGAATAACCCTGTCATGGTTATTCAGAGAGCGGTGAAAAGCAGGAGAATGACTGGAGAACAGAAAATTCTAGGTCAAAATAGCTGATTTGGAAAGTGAGATGAATGGGAGAATTTTTATGGTTTGACTGTTGTGACCAAGAGTTTTCCATTCTCCAGTTATTCTCCTGCTTTTCACCACTCTCTGAATAACCCTGTGAATGTTTAATCCCGAGGTGAGAAATAACATTGCTTTAGATGTTAAAAGCGGGTAATGAGGAAATTTTGTATTTTTTTTACATGATTGTGTTTGGTCTCATTAGAAAGGCCGGGCTCTGACCTCTCCAATGACACCTAACTTAACATTGTGGAGTGTAAAGAGAGTTTCATGGCAGTGGATTCTGTGATATGCTTATATGCACCGCACTTTACAGAATCCACTGCCATAAAACTCCCAGTAATGTGCGGTGCGTATAAGCGTATCACAGAATCCATTGCCATGAAACTCCCAGTAATGTACGGTGCATATAAGCGTATCACAGAATCCACTGCAATGAAACTCTCTGTAATGTGCAGTGCATATAAGCATATCACAGAATCCACTGCCATGAAACTCCCAGTAATGTGTGGTGCATATAAGCGTATCACAGAATCCACTGCCATGAAACTGTCTGTGATACGCTTATACGCACCGCACATTACAGAGAGTTTTATGGCAGTGGATTCTGTGATACGATTATACACACCGCACATTACAGAATCCACTGCCATGAAACTCCCGGTAATGTGCGGTACGTATAAGCGTATCACAGAATCCACTGCCATGAAACTCCCAGTAATGGGCGGTGCATATAAGCGTATCACAGAATCCACTGCCATGAAACTGTCTGTGATACGCTTATACGTACCACACATTACTGGGAGTTTCATGGCAGTGGATTCTGTGATATGCTTATATGCACCGCACATTACAGAGAGTTTCACGGCAGTTGATTCTGTAATACGCTTATACGCACTGCACATTACAGAATCCACTGCCATGAAACTCCCGGTAATGTGCGGTGCGTAAAAGCGTATCACAGAATCCACTGCCATACAACTCCCAGTAATGTGCGGTGCGTATAAGGGTATCACAGAATCCACTGCCATGAAACTCCCAGTAATGTGCGGTGCATATAAGCGTATCAAAGAATCCACTGCCATTAAACTCTCTGTAATGTGCGGTGCATATAAGCATATCACAGAATCCACTGCCATGAAATTCTTTGTAATGTGAGGTGCATATAAGCGAATCACAGAATCCACTGCCATGAAACTGTCTGTGATATGCTTATACGTATCACACATTACTGGGAGTTTCATGGCAGTGGATTCTGTGATACCCTTATATGCACCGCACATTACAGAATCCACTGCCTTGAAACTCTCTGTAATGTGTGGTGCATATAAGCGTATCACAGAATCCACTGCCATAAAATAAAATTGTAATATTTAAAAATACTGTATATAAAAGTTGACCCCTCTCCTGCTTACCTTTTTTCATGCAGGGAGGGGGATGAACATGTCCGTTGGCAGAGGAGGGGACCGCTTCATCCAGCTTAAATCCGCTTAAATCCAGCCTGTTCTTCCCTGGTGGTCTGGTGGTTGTGGGCTCTGCAGTGCGATCTGTACTTCGTGCACAGAACGCAGAGCACGTCCCACACTGGACTCGTGCACCGGCGATCCTCTGATGACCTTTCACCTGACTGCCGGCGCTCTCTGACACAGTCAGTGTGCGCCGGCGGTCAGGTGACAGGTCATAGAAACATAGAAAAATGTCGGCAGATAAGAACCTTTCGGCCCATCTAGTCTGCCCAATTACATAGATACTTTACCTGGATTTATCTTTTGTTTGGGATAGGCATAAGGCTATCCTATGCCTGCTTAAATTCAATTACTGTTTTGGCCTCTACCACTTCTACTGGAAGACTGTTCCATGTATCCACCACCCTCTCAGAAAAAAAAAGGTTCCAGATGTTACATTTAAACCTTTGCCCCTCTAATCTAAGACTATGTCCTCTTGTTTTGCTATTTTGTTTCCCTTTAAATATACTCCCTTCCTCTACCTTGTGGATTCCCTTTACGTATTTAAATGTTTCTATCATATCTCCTCTGTCTTGTCTTTTTTCCAAGCTGTACATGTTAAGATCATTAAGCCTTTCCAGGTAACTTTTCTCCTTCAAGCCATACACCATTTTAGTAGCCCTTCTCTGAACTCTCTCTAAGATGTCTATATCCTTCTGGAGATATGGTCTCCAGTACTGCACACAGTACTCCAAGTGAGGTCTCACCAGTGCTCTGTACAGTGGCATGAGCACTTCCCTTTTCCTATTGCTAATACCTCTCCCTACACAACCAAGCATTCTGCTAGCATTTCCTGCTGCTCTATTACATTGACTACTTACCCTTAGATCCTCTGAAATAATGACCCCTAAATCCCTTTCCTCAGATGTTGAGGTTAGGACTGTATCAAATATTCTATATTGAGCCTTTGGGTTTTTACGTCCCAGGTGCATTATCTTACACTTATCCACATTAAAACTCAATTGCCACAGCTCCGACCATTTTTTTAGTTTACCTAAATCATTTGTCATTTGGCTGATCCCTCCAGGAACGTCAAACCTGTTGCAAATCTTTGTGTCATCAGCAAAAAGACATACTTTTCCATTAATACCTTCTGCAATATCACTAATAAAAATATTAAAGAGAATGGGTCCAAGTACTGACCCCTGAGGTACCCCACTGGTAACAAGACCTTGCGCCGAATAAACTCCATTTACCACAACCCTCTGTTGTCTGTCACTCAGGAACTGCCTAATCCAGTCAACAATATTGGAATCCAAGCTCAAAGATTGCAATTTATTGATAAGCCTTCTATGCGGAACAGTATCAAAAGCCTTACTGAAATCTAAATAAGCAATGTCTACTGCACCACCTGTGTCTATTATTTTTGTTACCCAATCAAAAAAATCAATAAGATTTAGTTTGGCATGATCTCCCTGAGGTAAACCCATGTTGTTTCTGATCCTGTAATCTATGTGTTTTTAGATGTTCAACAATCCTTTTCTTTAACATGGTTTCCATTAATTTCCCCACTACTGACGTATGACTAACTGGCCTATAGTTCCCCGATTCCTCCCTACTACCCTTCTTGTAAATGGGCACAACATTTGCTAATTTCCAGTCTTCTGGGACGACTCCCATTAAACAAGGATTGGTTAAATAAATCTGTTAACGGTTTTGCTATTACATCACTGAGCTCTTTTAATAATTTAGGGTGATCCCATCAGTCCCCATTGACTTATTTGTCTTTACTTTAGACAGCTGCTGTAGAACCTCCTCCTCTGTAAACTCATATGTAAATGTCTCGTTAGTGTTTCCTCCTAACGGAGGTCCCTTTCCTTCCTTTTCTTCTGCAAAGACTGAACAAAAATATTCATTGAGGCAGTCAGCGAGACTTTTATCCTCTTCTACATACCTTCCTTCCTTTGTTTTTAATCTAACTAATCCTTGTTTTACTTTTCTTTTCTCGTTTATGTATCTAAAAAATGTTTTGTCCCCCTTTTTTACTGACTGAGCTATTTTCTCTTCTGTGTGTGCTTTGGAAGCTCTTATAAATTGCTTTGCCTCTTTCTGCCTAATTTTATAGGTTTGCCTATCTTTGCCTGAGTTTTTTTATTATTATTGAATGCAATCTTTTTGTTCTTCACTATTTTGGCCACTTCTGCAGAGTACCACAGTGGTTTCTTCCCTTTTTTGTTTTTGCTAACAAGCCGAATGCAATTTCCTGTGGCCTTCAATAATGCTTCCTTTAAATAATCCCATTTCTCCTGGACTCCCTTTAAACTCCTCCAGTCTGATAATGACTCCTTCACACAAAATCTCATTTTAGAAAAATCTGTTTTTTTAAAGTCTAAAACTTTTGTTCTTGTGTGGTGCGGCTCCATCCCTGTTGTTATATTAAACCATACTGACTGGTGATCACTAGATCCCAAATTTTCACCTACAACAACGTCCGATACCAAACCTCCATTTGTGAGTATTAAATCCAATATGGCCTCTTTACGGGTCGGCTCCTCAACTACTTGTGTTAGAGATAATCCCAGTAGGGAGTTTAGAACATTTGTACTCCTGGTGCACCCAGCTGTTTTGGTTTTCCAGTTCACATCAGGAAGATTAAAGTCCCCCATGATAATAAACTCCTTCATTGCCATTTTGGCTATTTCCTCAACCAGCAGATTATCTAGCTCTTCTACTTGTCCAGGGGGGTCTATAGATCACTCCTACACGAGCTACTGTATGATTGCCAAATGTTAGCGTAACCCAAACTGACTCTATGTTCACCTCGCTCACTTTTATTTGGTTCGTTTTTATGTTGTTTTTCACATACAGGGCCACTCCTCCTCCTTTCCTACCTTCTCTGTCTTTTCTATATAAAGAGTACCACGGTATTGTTATGTCCCAGTTATTTTTCTCACTGAACCATGTCTCAGTAACCGCCACTAAATCTACTTTTTCAGCTGCCATCATTGCCTCTAGTTCATTGATTTTATTGGCTAAACTGCGAGCATTTGTAGACACGACTCTGAGCTTGTCATTTTTTACCTCGCATGTTGCTTGCACCCTCCGGTTTAGTTTTGGGGGACAATCGGGCAGATTGTTTTTTACCCTTTTGTCCCCCCCTCCTAGTTTAAATATTCCTTTGTGATAGCTTTGAACTTCTCACTGAGAACATATGTTCCCCTATGAGTAAGATGCAAACCATCTTTTTTATACAGTTCCTTTCTGCTCCAATTAGAGCTATCATGGGACACAAAGCCAAATCCTTGCTCCTGACACCATTCCCAAAGCCACAAATTGAATTCCCTATTGCGCATCTGCCTATCTTGAATGTTATGCACAGGCAAAACTTCAGAGAATGACACAGTGGATGCAATCTGCTGTATTTCACCTCCAAGAACACAAAAATCTTCCTTAATCTCAGAAACCTCATTGCTAGCCAAGTCATTTGTCCCTAGATGGACTAGAATGTCCACTTCCCCTTGTTGCTTTGCTTGTTTGACAATATTGAGAATACGTCTCTTGTCTCTACGAGCAGTAGCCCCAGGAAGACCTCTCACCAAACCACTACTCTCCAGCTCAACACCTCTTATGATAGAATCACCCAGCAACAATTGCCTTCTATCAAGTCCCACCTTTTCATTTTTGTCCTTGGTTGCAGTGCTGCATACCTTAGGCATAGTGGATGGTGGTTCCTCAACTATGGTGTCTGAGCCTACATCCGTCTTACCACTACACTCTGAAAGTGCCTCAAAAGAATTAAGAAGAGCCACAGACTGTGGGACATGCCTTCTATCCACAACTCTAAGTCTACCAGATCCTACAGTAGTCCATCTGCCGCTCCTAGGAGGCCTCTGTGGCAGTGGCTTTGTAACAGTCATAGCCTGAGTTTCTCTAACAGATAATTTACAAATCTCAGACTTCAAACAGGCAATTTCCTGCTGCAATAAAGAGAGCTGCCTACATATCAGGCACACTCCAAACCTCCAAAAATTGGATCTAAAAACAAATGCATGACAGCTCTTACACTGGACCAAGCCTGCTATTATAAAAGAATGGATTTAAAACCAGCAAATCTTACCTTTTTGTAGGTTTTCTACCTCCTGTCTAATCTCAGACTACCTCCAGAGTATCTCCAGAAGATCTCCTCTAAGTGTTCACTTTGAAGGCTTGACAAGCTCAATTAGCAAGCTAATATCCCCAACCTTTATATAGTCACCTAAGTACACCTCCCCCAGCAAGGAGTGGACAGCTAAACCTGTAGCAAATACCACCCAATTGATTCCAATTGTATGCTAATCAGTATGAAAATGAGTCACCAGCCTAACCTAATTTACTCACCAGACCTAATTTAAAACCTTAAGATGAATAGACAAGATCTGTTTGAAACAAAAATCAAAATCACTCACCAGAAGATCTCCTCTAAGTGTTCACTTTGAAGGCTTCACTTAGAAGCCTAAGCCTAAACCTAAGGTCATCAGAGGATCGCTGGCGCACGGGTCCTGTGTGGGACGTTCTCTGCGTTCTGTGCATGAAGCACAGATCGCATTGCAGAGCCCACAGCCACCGGACCACCAGGGAAGTATAGGCTTGCAGAGGCAAAGGGTCCCGGTGGCTATCTGTGGGATACGGCCAGCCGGGACCCAGAGTGTGCTGCGGGTGGGATTAGGGTGTGCCTAGGCAAACCCGGCACACCCCGTGCGCACGCCTATGATTTCAGTATATAGTATTTGGCTCTCAGTTTCATTCTATAATATATGGATTTTAGTATATGACATGGATGTCACTATATAATATATGCATTTCATTAAAAGATGCACACTTCTCACTGTATGATGTAAATGATTCTGTTATAAAAGCTAACTATAAGCAAAGCTAAATTATGTCCCTAACAGACCCTCATAGCTTCTGCATATCTTCAAAAGTCAGCAATATACAGCTGCTCTGAACGTAATATGCATTCTTTGGTTTGCACTTTATACATTGATTATGATTATAATTTTACTTGGTGATCATTGACGTATTCATACACATAAGAACATATTTTAGAGTTACATAAAAATAATGTGGATTATATTGCAGACTCCAGGCATAATTTTAAATTGGTATTATTTACAGTTCGCTTTCTTACATAAAATAAGATGATTTATTCCTCATGAAAATACAGTTCAATTAACTCCAAAAAGCAAACCACACCTTTTACTTTCACAAGAACTTGGCTACATTGTGAAAGGTTACTATTTTGGCATATAGCCTACATATCAACTTTTGTTTTGGCAATGCATCATAGTGAAAGATCTTCTTCCAAAATCAATCAAATATTGTTTTTAGTAACTGAAACATAAGCAAATATGTCAAAACGCACCGTGAGCGTGTGAATGCACTTCTATCGTAAACTTTTTTATAATTAGTAGGTCTGCTAAATGTTAGTTCCAGTTAAACCTTTAAACCCATAGCAAAATAAAATAAAAACAGTTCTCATGAGTAGGGATGGGCTGGCGGTTCAATTCAAACATGAGTTTGATTCGAACATTGGCCGTTCGCCCGTTCGTCGAACATGTAACATTTCCGCGTGTTCGCCATGTGTTCGCCCACAATGGACCACAATGCACTTTTCCACTGGCCTGAAGCTTGTAATTGGCTACAGCCTTGCACCTGACCACAGGTCAGGTGCAAGACAGGTGCAAGACTATGCCAATCAGGGCTCAGAGTCCTGATTGGGCAAATTTTGCCCAATCATGGGCTCACAGAGCTAAGTCCCGCAGCACACTATATAAGGCTTCCTCGCAGCCCCAGCGTGTGTTTGTTGCAGGAATGAATCGGAGAGGAGATTGTTTGTTGCATATCAGGCTGTATCACTGACTTATACCAGAGTTCTGGAAATTGGAATCTGTGTGTGTTGGCACTTTTAGCTATCAGGGACAGGCTGTACCACTGAGTTATATCTGATTTCTGGAAATTGGAATCTGTGTGTTGGCAGTGGCACTGCAAAGGCTATCAGGGACAGGCTGTATCACTGATTTATACCAGAGTTCTGTGAATTTTAATCTGTGTGTTGGCACTTTTAGCTATCAGGGACAGGCTGTATCACTGAGGTATATCTGATTTCTGGAAATTGGAATCTGTGTGTTGGCACTTTTAGCTATTAGTGTCTCATGTAGTTATATCTGATTTCTGGAAATTGGAATCTGTCAGGTTATTTCAAAGAGATTCGAAAAGTCACCGCACATTCGGTGACTTTTCGTTCTCTTCAATTCGGTTCCTTTTGCCGATCCCATTTCGGTGACCCTGCGGTGTATTCAGCAAGCACCACAGGGTCCCCGAATTGCAGGGAAAAGCTGCTGCAAACCCGACGAACGAACCGCAAAACTCAACGAATGCACGCCGAAAACACGTAAAAACATCTGGATTAAACTGTTTTAAACGGTTTGCGGAAAAAGCCCGAGCAGGAGCCGATCACACACAGCCGAAGCAGCCGAGACCGCAGACGAGGCAGTGAATAAATTAGCAAAATAGTTTGTGTGAATGTGTGAAAATAAAACGCTGTTTGCAAAGAAACTACTCAGCGAAAATGTCTGGAATTTACACAGGAGTTCCAGGGAATGATAATAAAAAGGGCTGTTACAGAAAAAATAAGTAAACTTAAAAAAAATAAAAAATAATAATCGGACTTTTAAGAAAAAAATAATTAAGAAAAATGCTTAAAATATCCTACATAATCTATAAATAAAGAGACTCTTTACTGCAGAATTTTATAATGAGCGGTTTATTAGATATTGAATTAAAACCGGAATATTTTTAACATTGAAGTCTATGGGATTCTCCTGAATAAACTTGCCGAATTAAACCACCGAATGGCAGGGCATTTCGGGAGCCTTTCACTGCTGGTTTGTGTTCTCTGAATAGCCGAAGCAATGCTTTTTTTAAGGGGATTTCACTGTCCTCGAACAGGCACCGAACAGGCACCGTATGTTCAGGCAATTTGCTAGGATTTGGCGAATTGCCTGCTCTCTGGATAGCCGAATGGCCAAGAAAGGTAACCGAACCCTGATTTTCAGCGTTCGGTTACCTTTCTCAAGCAATTCGGAGCTCTTTGAATAACCCTGTGTGTGTTGGCACTGCAAAGGCTATCAGGGACAGGCTGTATCACTGAGTTATATCGGATTTCTGGAAATTGGAATCTGTGTGTTGGCACTGCAAAGGCTATCAAGGACTAGGGATGAGCTGTTCGGTTTGATCAGTTTGGAGTTCGATTCGAACTTTGGTCGTTCGAAAGTTCGCGAACATCGAACTTTTTGGGTGTGTTCGGTTCGAGTTCGCAAAAAGAAATTTTGAAAAAAGTATAAAAAATGCTTAAAAAAATACTAAAAAATCTAGAAATAAAGAGAGACTCTTTACTGCAGAATATTATAAGCAATGGTTTATTAGATATTGAATTAAAAACTAATGTGTATGTGCAAAGATTCTCACCTTTAAATGACCTGTGTTTTTCAAACGGCATAACAACAGGTGTTTTTAGTCTGGTCTATTGAATTTGATACATTGTATGTAGAATGAAGGTGTGGTGTCTGCTTCTGAGTGAGAAGTGTTAATTTCCCTCCTAAAACTTCTTATAATATGCTGCCTTTAACTGCTGTGTGAAAAAATACAAAATTTCCTCATTGCCCGCTTTTAACATCTAAAGCAATGTTATTTTTCACCTCGGGATTAAACATTCACAGGGTTATTCAGAGAGCGGTGAAAAGCAGGAGAATAACTGGAGAAGTGAAAATTCTAGGTCAAAATAGCCAAACCATAAAAATTCTCCCATTTATCTCACTTTCCAAATCAGCTATTTTGAACTAGAATTTTCCATTCTCCAGTCATTCTCCTGCTTTTCATCGCTCTCTGAATAACCCTGACAGGGTTATTCAGAGAAAGGTGAAACTCAGGAGAATGACTGGAGAACAGAAAATTTTAGGTCAAAATAGCCAAACCAGAAAAATTTATCTCACTTTCCAAATCGGCTATTTGGTCTAGATTGTTCTCTTCTCCTGCCAGTTCTCCTGGCTTTCACCTCTCTCTAAGGGTTGTTCAGAGAAAGGTGAAAACCAGGAGGAGGTCAGGAAAAGAGAACAATCTGGACCAAATAGCCGATTTGGAAAGTGAATAACCCTGATAGTCATAAAACACAATCGGCCACAATACTCAGCCACTAATTGGGTTGGTCGAGACTCATGGGAAATGTAGTTCAAAAACAACTGGATTGCCAAGGTTGCTGCACCTCTGAATTATAAACATACAGGGTTATCCAAAGAGATCCGAATGGCTGGTGAAAGGTAACCGAACGCTGAAAATCAGCGTTTGGTTACCTTTCCTGGCCATTCGGCTATCCAGAGAGCAGGCAATTCACCAAATCCTTGCGAATTGCCTGCACATACGGTGCCTGTTCGAGGGCAGTGAAATCCCCATAAAAAAGCAATGCTTCGGCTATTCAGAGAACAAAAACCATCAGTGAAAGTTTCCCGAAATGCCCTGCTGTTCGGTGGTTTAATTCGGCAAGTTTATACAGGCGAATCCCATAGGTTTCAATGTTAAAAATATTCCCGTTTTAATTCAATATCTAATAAACCGTTCATTATAAAATTCTGCAGTAAAAAGACTCTTTATTTATAGATTTTTTTTTAGGCTATTTTAAGCATTTTCCTGTTTTGTTTTTTTTACTTATTTTTTTATGTAACAGCCCTTTTTATTATCATTCCCTGGACCTCATATGTAAATTTCAGGCATTTTCGCTCAGTAGTTTCTTTGCAAACAGCACTTCACTTTTCAAACATTCAAGCAAACTGTTTTGCTAATTTATTCACTCCATTCGTCTGCGGTGTCGGATTTTTCCGGCAGCTTCGCTGCGTTTGATCGTCTCCTGCTCGGCTTTTTCCGGCGGGATAATCTAGATGTTTTTGCGGGATTTCGGCGTGCATTCGCCGGGTTTTGCGGTTAGTTTTCGGCGGGTTTGCGGCGACCTTTCCCTGAAATTCGGGGACCCTGTGGTGCATGCTGAATACACTGCAGGGTCGCCGAACTGGGAATCGTCAAAACAAACCGAATTGAAGAGAACGAAAAGTCACCGAACGTGCGGTGACTTTTCAATTCTCTTTGAATTACCCTGATTGTAATGATATATTTAGGCTGAATGTGTGAGAGTGCGTGTGTGTGTGTGTGTATGTATGCATAAGGGTGCGTGTGTGTGTGTATATATAAATATATATATACAAAACACCAAAATGGAGCACACCATACCAATGACCACCTTCATCCACCATTTTCTGCAAGAAAAAAACACATTTAAAAATTTTAAAAAACCTGACTGAGGTAAAATGATGGGGATTCAGTTAACAAAGTATGATCATAGTTTGCGTAAGCCTGTCACAGTCGCCAATGTACCCCATCGTTGACAGGTCCTATCTTACTTGACTGTATCTGCATTTACAGAATTAACTCAACTTTGAGCTTCCCCGTAGGGACTAGCCTTTATAGGTTGTCACGGTGGGACACACCTGTGAACAAGGAGGGGTGCATACCCAGGAAAGTAGTCAGCTCTCCATATATATATATATTATATATATATATAAAAAACAAACCACAAGGTGGGTTGCACTCAACCTAAACTTGCAACACAAGCGGGTGCATCTAAGACTTCATATACAAAACACCAAAATAGAGCACACCATACCAATGACCACCTTCATCCACCATTTTCTGCAAGAAAAAAACACATTTAAAAAATTCAAAAAACCTGACTGAGGTAAAATGATGGGGATTCAGTTAACAAAGTATGATCATAGTTTGCGTAAGCCTGTCACAGTCGCCAATGTACCCCTTCGTTGACAGGTCCTATCTCACTTGACTGTTTCTGCATTTACAGAATTAACTCAACTTTGAGCTTCCCCGTAGGGACTAGCCTTTGTAGGTTGTCACGGTGGGACACACCTGTGAACAGGGAGGGGTGCATACCCAGGAAAGTAGTCAGCTCTCCATATATATATAAAAAACAACCAAGTAAGGAGCACGCACGGTCTTAGAAAAAATAAACTCTTTATTGGGATGTCATTAAAAAACCGACGTTTTGGCTCAAACAAGAGCCTTTATCAAGGATAAGAACAATAACAACAACCTGTACTTTTATAACAGATAAGCAATAAACACTCACCAACCAAGTGCCGCGCTGCCTCTGACCGCGTTCACCCGAAATCCGGAAGTGGCATGTCCTCATCGGCTCTGCGTGCGCAGAGGAACGAAATGAAGTTTACCCTGATGTTAACATTCGGTTATCATGGTAAACTGACACATTCTAGAGAGCGGCTAAACCATGGGGAGCTTACAGGCTACGAGCGGTCCAGGTCTAGATAAGTAAATCTATATAGCCTCTATAAACAATATAAACGCATGGCTGAATGTAATAGGCATTGAAATACCAAATAAACAATTATTGAAGAGTGGAATGAGCTGCTGTGGTGTATATAGAAACTATGTGTGCCAGACTATACTGTATGAGGTGACGATCATTACCTGTAGACATGGTGTGTAAAAAAATATGCAAAGAATAAATGAATATCTCATATAGAAAAAATCCCTAATGTTGAAAGTGAAGTGACCAGTGTATGCCCATGTGGAGATGCTTAAGGTGTATGTAGGAGGAGCATATGGTGTATGCTAAATAAGTGTATATGTAATATGGTGCAAAGGAATATATAAAAGCTGGAATGTGATGGGTGTATGCGTGATACATCTAATAAGTGATAGAAGCAATATATAAGTCAGTAGCGGATTATGTCTAAACAACTAAACACTATGAAGGTGGGCTGGAAGTACCCATGTGTAGATACCAGGGGGGTGGATGGTATTATAAAGAATATATATACATATGTATGATGTGTGTGTGGCCCCTAAGGGGTAAATGACGGTACTGTAGGTGTAAACGGCACAGTGATAAATATAGTGACAGAATAAATGTGAGAAAGCAAACGAAAAGAATTGTAACGTGGATAAACATCTAACGGAAGAACAAAAAGTGAAGTGAGTGAACCAACAAATGAACTATAAAATGTGGAGTGAAAAAAATGAAGCGCTAAAGAAGAAACGAGAAAGAGAAAAAAAAAGAAAAAGAAAGAAACATAAACAGAAAAGGAGAAAAAAAAGGCTAAAGATAAAAAAAATAATAAATAAAAAACAAATAAATAAAAATAAGAATAAGAATAAAACTAAAGATAAATATAAAGAAAAAAATAAAAATAAAACTAAAGATAAAAATAAAAATAAGGATAAGTATAAAAATGAAAATGAACCCAAAAACTAAAATGAAATAAAAAACTAAAAAAACTAAAATAAAAATAAAAAAAGTGAAAAAATGAAAAAAATTTGAAAAATGAAAGAATATATATAGAAAGATGTACAGATGAAAAAAGTAAAAAGAGATAGAAAAATTAACTAAGATAAAGATTGAAAAAAATAAAAAAAGAATGAAAAAATGAAGAAAATGTGAAATAAAAAAGAAAAGAAAAAAGATATAAAGAGAAGAAAAGAGATGAAAATGGTGAAATAAAAAAGAAGATACTGAAGAAACTATGTGCAGCAGCACTATTCCATACGAAAAAAGAAGCATACAAGCTTAACGACTATACAAAAAGGAGGTAAAAGAAATATATTCATTAAGTCCATGAGGAGCCAGTGTCTTTAGAGTATTGATCCAGTATGTCTCACGTTGTAGTAATAACTGCGAGCGATCACCACCTCTGTGGGGAGCTGGTACATGATCAATCGCTATAAATCTAAGCGAGGGGAGAGGATGGCGTAGTGCCAAGAAGTGTTTGGCCACCGGTTTATCCGTATGTCTGTCCCGGTACGCAGTATTAATGGCCGACCTGTGGCCTCTAATCCGATTCCGTAAGGTCAAATCCGTCTTGCCAACGTAGGATAGGCCACATGGGCAAGTAATAAGGTAAATCACATATTGGGTGAGACAGGAGATGCAAAATATAATGGTGAACCTTTTACCGGTGGAAGTGTGTGCAAATGTAGAGCCTGGTGTCATATGTCTTCAAGTGACACAATCCAAACACCGAAAGCAACCTTTCTTCTGTATTGGAGAAGGAGACCTATATGAAGAAACTGGATCTGTCTTGACCAGAATGTCCTTTAGATTCTTCGTGCGTCGAAAGCTGATGTAAGGTTTCTCATGAAACTGCGCAGGAAGAGTACGATCATATTGAAACATGTGCCAATGCTTCCAAATGTGTTTAGCCATGTTGATCCCATCAGTGTGATGTGCGATGGGTAGCACAATCCTGGAACCCAGTAGCGGCTTTTTGTTGCCTGGATGTAAAAATTTGTCTCTCGCTTTATGCAATGCTGTCTGTAGGGTTTTCTTGGAGTATCCTCGTTGTAGAAACTTATTGGTCATTTCAATAACCTGAGATTCGCGTTTCTGTGAGTTGGAGTTGTAGCGCAGAACTCTTAGGAACTGAGAAATAGGAAGGCAATCTTTCAGGTGTTTAGGATGGAAACTGTTGGCTAATAGCAGCGAGTTTCTATCAATCAGTCTCTTTTCGGTACAGTGTATAACCCAACTTGTTCCCCTCCTTAAAGACCTCAACATCAAAAAAACTGATTTTATCAGGATGTGTGTTGCTGGTAATTTTTATGGGAGTTGGTAAAGCATTAATATGCCTAACCATTGCATCAAAAGAATCTGTAGAACCCCTCCAAATCAAAAAATGTCGTCTACAAAGCGAGAATATAATAAGATTTTGTCTCTGTTTCAAGATATGTGCAGATTTGAAAATGTACATAAAAGTATTGGCATAGGCTGGCGCCATGGCTGCACCCATGGCCATTCCCGCTAGTTGGAGATAAAAATGCTTCTCGAATTTGAAGTAATTGCACTCCAATCTGATACGAAGTAGCTCTGCCAAGTATTCAACCGGTGGCCCAGTGTAGAATGTAGATGCCGCCATGGTACGTGTGAAACAATCAATACCCTGTCCATGTGGAATGACCGTGTACAGGTCTTGACATCAAGGGTAGCTAGTATGACCATTTCATCTGGTATTGCGATGGATCTAATGGACTCCAAAAAATCCATAGTATCTTTTAGGCAAGTGGGCAATTGCAAAACAGACTCCTTGCAGCAACCATCTATAAATTTCCCAAGTGGTTCCAATAATCCACCCCGGGCCGAAACTAAAATTTGAAGTAATTGCACTCCAATCTGATACGAAGTAGCTCTGCCAAGTATTCAACCGGTGGCCCAGTGTAGCCTGGATGCCAGCTGAGCAGCCTGCGACAGCCGGAGGACAGTCACCGCTGGAGCTCAGGCCAATGTAGGTGAGTACGTGTAGGCAACATCCTCCTACTTCAGCCCTGAGCTCCAGCGGTGGCTGTCGCAGGCTGCTCGGCTGGCCTCCAGGCTTAGGCGAGTCCCCGGGTCAAAGGCTTCCGTGACGTCATACCGGCGACCAACACAGAGCGGGCACAGGATGCAGGACTGCCATCACTGGAGGAGCTAAGGGCCGATGTAGGTGAGTATGTGTGGAACCGGTGGAGGTCTCAAGGCCGATGTAGGTGAGTATGTGCTCTTCACACCCCCCCAACACCCACCCTGCTTGCTTGGCCGGCATCCAAGCTTAGGCGAGCCCCCGACTTGGCTTGGGCCTAGAGGTGAGAGGATGGCGTAGTGCCAAGAAGTGTTTGGCCACCGGTTTATCCGTATGTCCGTCCCGGTACGCAGTATTAATGGCCGACCTGTGGCCTCTAATTCGATTCCGTAAGGTCAAATCCGTCTTGCCAACGTAGGATAGGCCACATGGGCAAGTAATAAGGTAAATCACGTATTGGGTGAGACAGGAGATGCAAAATATAATGGTGAACCTTTTATCGGTGGAAGTGTGTGCAAATGTAGAGCCTGGTGTCATATGTCTGCAAGTGACACAATCCAAACACCGAAAGCAACCTTTCTTCTGTATTGGAGAAGGAGAGCTATATGAAGAAACTGGATCTGTCTTGACCAGAATGTCCTTTAGATTCTTTGTGCGTCGAAAGCTGATGAAAGGTTTCTCATGAAACTGCGCAGGAAGAGTACGATCATATTGAAACATGTGCCAATGCTTCCGAATGTGTTTAGCCATGTTGATCCCATCAGTGTGATGGGTAGCACAATCCTGGAACCCAGTAGCGGCTTTTTGTTGCCTGGATGTAAAAGTTTGTCTCTCGCTTTATGCAATGCTGTCTGTAGGGTTTTCTTGGAGTATCCTCGTTGTAGAAACTTATTGGTCATTTCAATAACCTGAGATTCACGTTTCTGTGTGTTGGAGTTGTAGCGCAGAACTCTTAGGAACTGAGAAATAGGAAGGCAATCTTTCAGGTGTTTAGGATGGAAACTGTTGGCTAATAGCAGCGAGTTTCTATCAGTCTATTTTCGGTACAATGTATAACCCAGAGATAACCTAGAGATTTTAAACCGACTAACCCCTTTATCAAATCCTTCTCCCATAATATCCAGAGATCTCTACAGGAATCTAAACAGGAGCGGAGACATCCCTCGGTGAACATAACCAAAGAGGAGACTGAAGCCTTACATGATCTGACTAGTGACCCTAATATTATCATCCGCTCGGCTGATAAAGGAGGGGGGATTGTCCTTATGGACTATCAGGCATATCGCCTAGATGTGCTAACGCAATTATCCGATTCCTACACCTACAGAAAACTCCCAGGAGATCCGGTGAAATCTTTCCAGTGTAGAATTTCAACCATGATACAAATTGGCCTTCAGGCTGGGTATATCGATGAGAGCATGGGCAAATACTTAGAGGTCATACAGCCTAAGGTACCGATCATCTACACTATCCCCAAGTTGTAAAAGAATCCTAGACAACCCCCTGGACGTCCGATAGTTTCGGCCCGGGGTGGATTATTGGAACCACTTGGGAAATTTATAGATGGTTGCTGCAAGGAGTCTGTTTTGCAATTGCCCACTTGCCTAAAAGATACTATGGATTTTTTGGAGTCCATTAGATCCATCGCAATACCAGATGAAATGGTCATACTAGCTACCCTTGATGTCAAGAACCTGTACACGGTCATTCCACATGGACAGGGTATTGATTGTTTCACACGTACCATGGCGGCATCTACATTCTACACTGGGCCACCGGTTGAATACTTGGCAGAGCTACTTCGTATCAGATTGGAGTGCAATTACTTCAAATTCGAGAAGCATTTTTATCTCCAACTAGCGGGAATGGCCATGGGTGCAGCCATGGCGCCAGCCTATGCCAATACTTTTATGTACAATTTCAAATCTGCACATATCTTGAAACGGAGACAAAATCTTATTATATTCTCGCTTTCTAGACAACATTTTTTGATTTGGAGGGGTTCTACAGATTCTTTTGATGCAATGGTTAGGCATATTAATGCTTTACCAACTCCCATAAAAATTACCAGCAACACACATCCTGATAAAATCTGTTTTTTGGATGTTGAGGTCTTTAAGGAGGGGAACAAGTTGGGTTATACACTGTACCGAAAAGAGACTGATAGAAACTCGCTGCTATTAGCCAACAGTTTCCATCCTAAACACCTGAAAGATTGCCTTCCTATTTCTCAGTTCCTAAGAGTTCTGCGCTACAACTCCAACTCACAGAAACGCGAATCTCAGGTTATTGAAATGACCAATAAGTTTCTACAACGAGGATACTCCAAGAAAACCCTACAGACAGCATTGCATAAAGCGAGAGACAAATTTTTACATCCAGGCAATAAAAAGCCGCTACTGGGTTCCAGGATTGTGCTACCCATCACACATCACACTGATGGGATCAACATGGCTAAACACATTTGGAAGCATTGGCACATGTTTCAATATGATCGTACTCTTCCTGCGCAGTTTCATGAGAAACCTTTCATCAGCTTTCGACGCACAAAGAATCTAAAGGACATTCTGGTCAAGACAGATCCAGTTTCTTCATATAGGTCTTCTTCTCCAATACAGAAGAAAGGTTGCTTTCGGTGTTTGGATTGTGTCACTTGAAGACATATGACACCAGGTTCTACATTTGCACACACTTCCACCGATAAAAGGTTCACCATTATATTTTGGATCTCCTGTCTCACCCAATATGTGATTTACCTTATTACTTGCCCATGTGGCCTATCCTACGTTGGCAAGACGGATTTGACCTTACGGAATCGGATTAGAGGCCACAGGTCGGCCATCAATACTGCGTACCGGGACGGACATATGGATAAACCGGTGGCCAAACACTTCTTGGCACTACGCCATCCTCTCACCTCTAGGCCCAAGCCAAGTCGGGGGCTCGCCTAAGCTTGGATGCCGGCCAAGCAAGCAGGGTGGGTGTTGGGGGGGTGTGAAGAGCACATACTCACCTACATCGGCCTTGAGTCCTCTACCGGTTCCACACATACTCACCTACATCGGCCCTTAGCTCCTCCAGTGATGGCAGTCCTGCATCCTGTGCCCGCTCTGTGTTGGTCGCCGGTATGACGTCACGGAAGCCTTTGACCCGGGGACTCGCCTAAGCCTGGAGGCCAGCCGAGCAGCCTGCGACAGCCACCGCTGGAGCTCAGGGCTGAAGTAGGAGGATGTTGCCTACACGTACTCACCTACATTGGCCTGAGCTCCAGTGGTGACTATCCTCCGGCTGTCGCAGGCTGCTCGGCTGGCATCCAGGCTCAGACGAGCCCCCGGCTTGGTTTGGGCCTACAGGCCCAGCCGAGCCGGGGACTCGCTTAAGCCTGGAGGCCTGCCGAGCAGCCTGCGACAGCCACCGCTGGAGCTCAGGCCGAAGTAGGAGGATGTTGCCTACACATCCTCCTACATCGGCCCTGAGCTCCAGCGGTGACCGTCCTTTGGATGTCGCAGCCTGCTCGGCCAGGCTCCAGGCTTAGGAGAGTCCCCGGCTCGGCTGGACCTGTAGGCCCAAGCCAAGCTGGGGCTCGCCTGAGCCTGGATGCCAGCCGAGCAGCCTGCGACAGCCGGAGGACAGTCACCGCTGGAGCTCAGGCCAATGTAGGTGAGTACGTGTAGGCAACATCCTTCTACTTCGGCCCTGAGCTCCAGCAGTGGCTGTCGCAGGCTGCTCGGCTGGCCTCCAGGCTTAGGCGAGTCCCCGGCTCGGCTGGACCTGTAGGCCCAAGCCAAGCCGGGGGCTCGCCTGAGCCTGGATGCCGGCCGAGCAGCCTGCGACAGCCGGAGGACAGTCACTGCTGGAGCTCAGGCCAATGTAGGTGAGTATGTGTTGGCAACATCCTCCTACTTCGGCCCTGAGCTCCAGCAGTGACCGTTCTCCGGCTGTCGCAGGCTGTTCGGCCGGCCTCCAGGCTTAGGCGAGTCCCCGGCTTGGCTTGGGCCTACATCCTCTCCTGGATGCGCGCACAGCCGACGGGTAGAGGATGCGTGGGCATCCAGCGTCTGTCCGACGCTGCACATCGGGTTTCTGTTGGCTGCGTGCGCAGCCAACAGAGACCGGATGTGCGGCGACGGACATTCGATTTTATAGTTATAGATTTTCTTCATTTTTTCATTCTTTTTTATTCTTTTCAATCTTTATCTTAGTTAATTTTTTTTATCTCTCTTTACTTCTTTTTTCATCTGTACATCTTTCTATATATATTCTTTCATTTTTCTCTTTTTTCATTTTTTCACTTTATTTTTATTTTAGATTTTTATTTCATTTTAGTTTTTGGGTTCATTTTCATATTTATCTTTATTTTTATTTATTTATTTTTTATTTTTATTTTTTTATCTTTAGCCTTTTTTTCTCCTTTTCTGTTTCTTTCTTTTTCTTTTTCTTTCTCTTTCTTGTTTCTTATTTAGCGCTTCATTTTTTTCACTCCACATTTTATAGTTCATTTGTTGGTTCACTCACTTCACTTTTTGTTCTTCCGTTAGATGTTTATCCACGTTACAATTCTTTTCGTTTGCTTTCTCACATTTATTCTGTCACTATATTTATCACTGTGCCGTTTACACCTACGGTACCGTCATTTATCCCTTAGGGGCCACACACACATCATACATATGTATATATATTCTTTATAATACCATCCATTCCCCCTGGGATCTACACATGGGTACTTCCAGTCGACCTTCATAGTGTTTAGTTGTTTAGACACAATCCGCTACTGACTTATATATTGCTTCTATCACTTATTACAAGGCTCAAAATTTCAAGTCCCAAGCTACTAACCAGGCCATAAGAGTTACTCTCCATCAGTTGCTCCACCTAACCCCATACCCAGCCCTTATCTCTGCCCCTAAACATACCCCCTTAAATTATCTTATGAAATTACACTGTTAAAGGTTTTATTTAGAATAAAGTTACAAAAATAACATTAATACCAGACATCAGACTCCAGATACATGTATACTCAGTCAACAGACCCCAGTTTGAGCAGAGCGAGGAGGCTGGAAAGCTCCTCTCCACCCCCCTGCCAGTGAAAGAGATGAGCTTGGTCAGGTTAGGCAGCTCATCCCTGAGGTGGCACCGCCGGAATACGCAGCACAAAATAATTTATTGTGCTGCATGCGTGTGCCTTTCCACTGGCCCTCACTTAATTTCCACTCGCCAAATGCGAGTAGACGAGTGGAAATTTTGAGCCCTGACTTATTAGATGTATCACGCATACACCCATCACATTCCAGCTTTTATATATTCCTTTGCACCATATTACATATACACTTATTTAGCATACAACATATGCTTCTCCTACATACACCTTAAGCATCTCCACATGGGCATACACTGGTCACTTCACTTTCAACATTAGGGATTTTTTCTATATGAGATATTCATTTATTCTTTGCATATTTTTTTACACACCATGTCTACAGGTAATGATCGTCACCTCATACAGTATAGTCTGGCACACATAGTTTCTATATACACCACAGCAGCTCATTCCACTCTTCAATAATTGTTTATTTGGTATTTCAATGCCTATTACATTCAGCCATGCGTTTATATTGTTTATGGAGGCTATATAGATTTGATTATCTAGACCTGGACCGCTTGTAGCCTGTAAGCTCCCCATGGTTTAGCCGCTCTCTAGAATGTGTCAGTTTACCATGACAACCGAATGTTAACATCAGGGTAAACGTCATTACGTTCCCCTGCGCACGCAGAGTCGATGAGGACACGCCACTTCCGGGTTTTGGGTGGACGCGGTCGGAAGCAGCGCGGCACTTGGTTGGTGAGTGTTTATTGCTTATCTGTTATAAAAGTACAGGTTGTTGTTATTGTTCTTATCCTTGATAAAGGCTCTTGTTTGAGCCGAAACGTCGTTTTTTTAATGACATCCCAATAAAGAGTTTATTTTTTCTAAGACCGTGCGTGCTCCGTACTTGGTTGTTTTTTATATATATATGGAGAGCTGACTACTTTCATGGGTATGCACCCCTCCCTGTTCACAGGTGTGTCCCACCGTGACAACCTACAAAGGCTAGTCCCTACGGGGAAGCTCAAAGTTGAGTTAATTCTGTAAATGCAGAAACAGTCAAGTGAGATAGGACCTGTCAACGAAGGGGTATATTGGCGACTGTGACAGGCTTACGCAAACTATGATCATACTTTGTTAACTGAATCCCCATTATTCTACCTCAGTCAGGTTTTTTGAATTTTTTAATGTGTTTTTTTCTTGCAGGAAATGGTGGTTGAAGGTGGTCATTGGTATGGTGTGCTCTATTTTGGTGTTTTGTATATGAAGTCTTAGATGCACCCACTTGTGTTGCAAGTTTAGGTTGAGTGCAACCCACCCTGTGGTTTGTTTTTTATGTATGTGTAGCGCTGGTTTAATTCTGCTGCTGTAATTACTTGTTTCTGGACACCAGGGGGAGACGAACGCAATGTAAACCATACTGGACACTTTGGGACTACGTTTTCCAGCATGCTTTGGGGCAGAGACAGGAAGTGGGTGGGGAGAACGGAGAGACATCCGCAACCTCGTGGGGAGGAGAGCCAGTGCGCGCCAAGGGGTGAACAGAGCAAGACGCACGAGACCAGGAGCGATTGTGACGGCAGGCACTGCCTTGTGGATGCTGGAGATCGGTTTCAGTGACTTGCCAGAGATCTAGTAATCCACCGCTGAGAGGTTTACACAGATACAGAGCTGCAGATTTGACCCCGAGTTAGGAGACCGCGATGATCTAATGGGAGTGCAGGCGGTGAACTGAGAATCTTGTTGCAAAGACGGACAAGCAAGACAAGCGGATTCGGTGGCACAGAGTCCCAGCCAAATAGAGCGGAGAGACATCCTTGGTCGAGCAGGGGTACAGATTATCTGGCGGATGGGTGAGAGGCCTTCCAGGCCACAGTAAAAAATAAAGCACGCTGCAGTTTGTCTAAATCTACAGGGCCCCAACGTGACTAGATGAAGACACATTGAATTCATTCACTAGCCAGTTGAATCTAGTACCCGGGTACCAACACACGCATACACGCACACCCTCTTGGGACACAACCTGTACGGGACTCACATTCCGACAACGAAGGGGTTAAAATTTCCTTTTTTACCGCTGCGCGTTTCTCGCATTACGAATTCCTGTAAATATATATGTATACCGTGCTGCTTTATATATGCCAGTTTATTTGAGACCACTAAACTATATAACTTATACACCAGCACTGTTGTGGATTTTATATTTATTCCCTAGTGCGGGGAGACTGACCCGAGGTTAAATTCAGCGGCTCCTCCGGGAGTGAACGGTATGTATGTATGTATGTATGTATATATATATATATATATATATATCATACATTTTTTTTCATGTGTTTGAGCTTTTGGGTGCACACCCTAATGCAAAAAATGCAATAGTCTGCGCACGCCTATGATGATGGCGCATCTGTGACTGTCTGTGAGCATGATGTGAGCTGGCCTGAACAATATATATACACATGATGTGAGCTGGCCTGGGCAATATATATACTCATGATGTGAGCTGGCCTGGGCAATATATATACGCATGATGGCACATCTGTGACTGTCTGTGAGCATGATGTGAGCTGGCCTGGGCAATATATATATACGCATGATGTGAGCTGGCCTGGGCAATATATCTATATACGCATGATGAAAATTTGCAAAGGATAAGGCACGCAAAGTGAAATTTTGATGTGTCTGAAATTGAAACTTACGTGACAACTCTTATTTATTTTTTTCGTTAATTTATATTTGTTCAATACAGTTAATTTTAATTTGTTTAATAGAGTTAATTTAAAATGGTTTAATACAGTTTATTTAGATTTATTTTACCTTTACTATTGGTGCTTTTCAAACTTTCTTAAATAAAAAAAGAATTTAGCAGTGTCATGTTGTGTAGTTTTTTTTTTTTGGGGGGAGTGCAAGTAGTTGGTCTTGCCTAGGGCGCAAAATAGTCTAGCACCGGCCCTGACCGCATGGTCCACCCCTGCACTCTTCCACAATAGCACAGAGGGGTTACTGTATGATGGCACTTGCTGACCTGGCACCAAAGGCACAATATTTGGGTGCACGGCCACTGACGCCTGTGCCAGATTCATATCCTCAGAGGGGTTACAGTGTGACGGCACTAAAGGCCCAATTTTAAAGCACCTATTGTTACTTTCATCCAAAGCCTGCATAAGTTTCACAATAACTTAGCCAAAAAAATCACTAAACTTTTTTTGCGTGTCCGAAAATGTCTCCTCTTTCAGTACAGACTGCCGCCCCAAGCAGTTGTTTATGGATAGATTAAAGGAAAAGCATTTACCGTCATTTGAAATGTCATTTTTTGGTTTTTACATATTTCTATACATCCGAGAAATCCGCCACTTCACGGGCAGGTTATGGGGACCTCCTAGGCACGATATTTGAAGGAATTTTTCGTTTTTATTTTAACCCTTATTTCGTGGAAAACTTTTAAAAACGTTTTTTTTTTTTCATTTTTGTCCTCGTTTCCTGTCCCCCAGGGCACTACCCGGAACCCCATACACCTTTTATGGCAAATATCTAGCATATATGCCCTCTTGGAGGGCACTCTAAAAATCGAATTTTCAGCCCCATTGACTTGTATTGAGTTCGAGTTTGAATTCGAACATTTGGAAAGTTCGAGTTCGAATTTGAACATTTGGAAAGCTAGAGTTCGAATTTGAACATTTGGAAAGTTCGAGTTCGAATGCGTACCGAACTCGGGTGTTCGGCTCATCACTATCAGGGACAGGCTGTATCACTGAGTTATATCTGATTTCTGGAAATTGGAATCTGTGTGCTGGCACTGCAAAGGCTATCAGGCTGTATCACTGACTTATACCAGAGTTCTGGGAATTTGAATCCGTGTGTTGGCACTGCAAAGGCTATCAGGCTGTATCACTGATTTATAGCATTGTTTTGGAAAATCTGTATATCTTTAATCTAACTCTAGATACCATACAATAACACAGTTTAATCAGAGTTCATATGTTTATCTATCAAGAGTTGAATCTGTGTCTTGTGGGGTATCAGGGTGTTGCAGCCTGCAGGAGAGGAAGTGAATCAGAGAGAGAGTAGAGGACATTGGCAGCCTTGCAGGGAAAATATCACTAAAATCGCTGATTTATAGCAGAGTTCTGCATATCTCCAATCTTTATAAAAGAGTCGAATCAGAGTTCTGTAAATCTTTAATCTATATATCACTCACCATGTCTGAAAGACCAAAAAGGACAGGCAGACGCTCCCAGACACAGATAAGAGGGCAAGCAGCCTCTGTGTCAGAAGGCTGTGCCCCTGTTCGTCGTGGATGTCGTGCATCCTGTGCAGGGGCACGCTTGTCCTTTCTAACTGGTGTTGGCTGTCTTAGGCTAGGGTCAGACGAACGCATTTTTTGCGTTGTCCTTAAAAAAGTGCGTTCGAACGAATGGACGAATTTTTTAACGGAATACGCGATAGCGGTCATACGATGCGCCTTTCCGTCCGTGATTTTGTACGGATCATCAATAAAACACTTTTTGTGTCTGGACGTTATGTTAGCCGGACATTAGCAGCGTCTGACGTCTCCCAATCACGCACACACGCCGCTAGCGGACGCAGCGCACTCTGTACGTCCGTACTAGCGGTTTGACGTTCTAGAAAAAATGCATTCGTTTGCCACTTGCGTTGTGCGGACGAACTTTCGTGCGGCCGTACTACGTGTGTTCCCCGGCATTGGACGTCATTTGCTGCTAGCACGGCCGTGATTTCGTGCGGTTAAACGCACGTTAAAAATGCTTTCGTCTGACCTTAGCCTTAAGCAGCAGCAACATACAGAGCATTTGCAGGATTGGCTAACCAGGCCATCCGAGTCCTCTGCTAGCCAGGCTTTTAGTGCTTTACAGCCCACCTCAGCTGCCAAAACATCTAATTCAGCCTCCATGTCCACAGCTACTCCTGCCGTAGCCTCAGTCACCATCATACACGGAGGAGTCCACTGAATTGTTTGACTACAAAGACAGTGACATGCTGATTGAGGATGTGCAGCAACTCCAGTGCTCTGATTCAAACTCTGAGGTTCAGGAAGGGAGTAAAATCAGCCTTGAGGGAGGGGGTGTCACGACTTAATTACGCACGCTGCTGCGCAAGGACGCCGGGTTAAGCCGCGCACTATCTGTCTATACTAGACCCAGATAATTACGCGCACTTCTCTACCCGTCCTGGCCACACTACCTCTCCCAACAGGCACGTAGAGCGCGATATACTGATCCCAGGATTGCAACACAGCGCCAGTCTTCTCCTGAAGCGCAAAATAACTCCGTCTCCCACAATCCTGGAACTCACTTTCTTATTCTATTAGTAACGCTGCCACCAGTCCTTACGGACACAATGCGCGTCGCAACAGGAGACGCAGGACTTAGCAGCCGCACTATCCTAGACTCGGACAGTGACTACGATTCTTACAATTCCCTGCCGTTTCCTGACGACCGCAACACGCAATTTCTTATATATAACCGAGCTTAAGGCAAATAGCAATTCTCCCAATCTCTTAGTTAGTGTGGATTTCATCAGCCAGAGTCAAAACTTAAATACTTTTTGTTTATTTAGGATAGAGAAATCAGTGCTTAGCTACATAAAAAATCATAACTAGAATAAATCAATTACTTATACAATACACAGCAGAATATAAAAGAAAATGGTTTAATCACCGAGCCTTACTTACGATACACTAATCAATAACTGGCATCGGTGCCTCCTGGGATCTGGAGATTAGAGCTTGGGCAAATCAGTCCTCTTTTGGAAGGAATCCCAAGTGATCAGCCACAAGCACATGGCCAGTGTTCGAATTTATACACTTCCTGATCTTTCCAGCCCCCACCCATAAGTGGCCCAGTGTCCTGGACTTCATTTCCCAGCGTGCAATTCTCTGTCACGCTCAGTAGCTTGTCAATTAATCTTTAATTGCCTAAAGGCATCCCTCTTGCCTCCAGACCCCCCTTCAAGATCAAGGATTTTGTTTCCTGTCTTTGAAGATTGGGTCCAGGCTCTGGGTGCCGATCTGTCTGTTAAAGTGTGATTTGCTATGGCAGTGTACAAAAGAAATTCCCTTTTTACAGCTACGTGTTACATCCTCCCCCCAAGGGAGAAAGCTAAACCTTTTGATTACATGTCAGCTGTGAACCCAGGAATAAACTTACCAAATGGTCAGACACAAATATGAACATAACTCTATATGGAGGAGATAACCACATATATACAGGCAGACCTTTATATAGAGATAGAAATATAGATCTAGTCTGCCACATCTCCCATACAAATGAAGACGCAGAAAGGGAGGCTAACTAACATGCCTCCCACGTGCGTCTTAACACGGGTTTGCCAACGGGCATCTGGCACCTGCACCAGTCGCCGGCGCTATGACAGAGTGGGGGACGCACAGGTGTCCGTGCACTTTGCCCACTAAAGCGTGCATTCCCTCTCGCAACCGCATCACACATTGCCCCATGTAGGCCTTTGGCGACTCCACCATTCTTCCCCACCTCTCCCAAACCGGGGGGAGGGGGTCACTCATACTGCACTCACAACATGGCACAGACTCGGGGAAGCCCCTGTGCTTCTGCAGCCCCTCCGGGTGCAGCACGTGTGGCTCATTCTCCGCTCGCATCTCAGTCTCGCAGGCAGCAGAATCCTCGTAGCCCGTAGCCTGCTCTGGAGCCATTCTTACAGCAGGGGGTATGGAGAAACAGGGTGAAGCGCCCCGCTCCCCAGTAAACGTCCCCCCTGCATCTGCCAACGGAGTCAGGCATCGTACCTGGCTCTGGGCAGATGGCTGGGAGGTCACAGGAGCCACACCAGGACCCGCTGCCTCCCCGTCTCTCACTGTCCCCGCACCTTCAGAATTTGGGGAACCATACAGATGGGGCACAAGATTCTCCATGCTCACCTCGCCCCCCATTGCACACAGTTTCCCCACTTTATCACACAGTTTATCAGGCACGCCTTGCTTCGTAACCGATGAGCATACAGCCGTATGCCACCCTCCTCTACTGGGAGGTTGCTCAGTACCAGATTCCTGTGGTACTGGGAATCTGGTTGGCTCTCCCCTAGGGTAACACTCATCCACCCCAGGCCCTTCCTCCTGACCACACAGCATGCGCTCAGTGCCACCCGCAGCCTCAGACACATGTGACACAGGCTGGCATACCACAGTATCCTGCCCATCCAGGATGTTCTGCCCTCCACTACTTTCACCTGGCACCGCCAACCTGGATGGTTCAGGCCCTGGATAACACTCTGCCACCCTAGGCCTCTCCTCCCGACCACCCAGTATGCCCTCTGCGCCACGCACAGTCTCAGACAACCGCAACACAGGCTGGCACACCGCAGGATCCTGCTCATCCCAGGCCTTCCGATGCTCACACCTTCCCTCCAGCACCACCGACCCAGTTGGTTCAGCCCTAAAGGAACCTGCCTTGGTCCTTTGTTCTCCCTCCCAACCGCGTGGCATCACAGACACACCTGAGTCTGGTCTAGGCAGGCACACCACGGTATCCTGCCACCCCTCCCAGGCATTCTGATCCACACCATTCTCACGGGGCACTAGAGTCCTGGTTGGTTTAGGCGCAAGCAGACCCGCAGTCATCCCTTGCCCTTGCTCCCAACCATATGGCATCACAGACACACCTGAGTCTGGTCTAGGCAGGCACACCACAGTATCCTGCCACCCTTCCCAGGCATTCTGATCCACACCATCACACGACAGAGATGGGCCTTGTGCCCTACTCCCCGCCGACCGCCAGCGGGTACCCACTTCCACTATGGGCACCGCGGCCTCCCCACGCATGGGGTCCAGGGAACCAGCTGACTCGGGTGCAGGCGGGCATTCACTCACCCCCTGCCTTCCTTCCCAGTCACACTCCCCCCTCAGGCTACCACACAACACCTCAGGCACACCTGGCGCAGGCGCAGACTGACTCACTGCCATCCCCTGCCCTCCCGTCCAGGAATCCTGTTGTGCACCCCCACACACAGCCCTCCCCACTGTAGAGCCACTAGTGGGCCTGGGTAAATCCCCAGCATCCCTTTCCAGCACATACTGTGACACCAATTTACCCAAATCCGTGCCCAGCAACACATCTGTAGGAATATTTTCAGACACTCCCACCTCCCTCAGACCTCTCCCCGCTCCCCAGTCCAGATAAACCCGTGCCATTGGCACCACAGGACGTACCCCACCAAAACCCTTTACTGCTAGAGTCCTGCCAGGAATAAAGTCTGCAGGGCTGACTAACCCTGGACGCACCAAAGTTACTTCAGCCGCCGTATCTCGTAAACCCACAGATACCTGAGTCCCGACAATGACTGCTTGCTGGTTCACGTTGGCACTGCCCTCCGATCTGGTCACAAACAGGACAGAGGGTGATGTTGAGGGGTATCCTCCCCCAGCTGTGGATGCAGGTTTCTTCCTCTGCGGGCACGCTGCCAGGAGATGATTGGTACTGTCACAAATAAAACAGCGACGGCGCACACTTCTTCCAGGCGAAGAAGGATTCGCTCCCCCCTCCCCAGCAGAGACTGGCACAGAGGGGGGCGCTGCCGCCGTGATGTCGGGGGTCGTGCTGAGTTGGGCTTCCATCCTGATGATCCTTTGGGGGAACCTCTGCTCTGGTCCACAGACGCTCTGTTGGCCGCATGTAAATCGGCCAGCTCACCAGCTTCCAGGGCCGTCTCGGGTTTGCGATCCAGAAGCCATTCCTGGATCTCAGTTGGGCACAGCTGCACAAACTGCTCTTTGATTAGCAGGTCTTCAAGGGATTCCAAGGTATCAATCTTCAGCCCCCTGACCCATTGTCGAAATAGGGTGGTCAGGTGGCTCACAACTGCAGAGTAGCTCTCCGCGGCCCGCTTCTGCAAGGACCTGAACTTTTTGCGATATACCTCTGGCGTGAGGTTATAACGTCTCTGCAACGCGGCTTTAATCGCCTCATAGTCCTGGTCGCTCTCAGCCGGTAATTCTGCAAAGGCTTCAAGCGCTGGACCTTTTAGTCCAGGAGTGAGGTACCTGGCCCATTGCTCTTTGGGCAGCTGGTACTGTCGACAAGTCTTTTCAAAACTTCGCAGGAACACATCCAGGTCCCCATCTTTGTCAAGGGTGGGAAAGTTCTCTGCACGAGGTCTGGGCGTAGAGAGCTCTGCAGCGCCCGCAGGGGCAGGAGATAATTGCGTTCTGCTTGCCTGTGCCAGAGCGAGCTGATGTGCCCGTTCGGCTTGGCGCTCCGCCGCTTCTCGGTCCGCTTGGCGCGCTGCTGTCTCTTGCGCGGCTCTGCGCTCCGCAGTTTCTCGGTCTGCTTGGTGCGCTGCCGCCTTTTGCTCAGCTCTGCGCTCCGCAGCTTCGCGTTCAGCCTCAGCTCGGCGCTCCGCAGCTTTGCGTTCAGCTCTGCGCTCCTCTCGCTCTTGGTACTGCAGGATGAGCTGAAGCCGCGTCTGCGAGTCCGCAGAGTCCACATGTTTTAAAACAGTCTGTAAGTAAACATCCAGGGCAGTATCACCCTTGGGCGAAGCACTTGACACTGTCTTTTCCACTGGACTTGCGCTTCCTTCGGCTGGGTCAAGAGTGGTACCCTGCTCTGCTGCGTCCTGGACTGCTTGCCTCGCCTCATAATCCTCGAGGGCTTGCAAAAGTTCATCTTTCTTTTTTATCCTTCGTCGAGATATTTTTGTCGCGACATAATTGCTCCAAATTCTTTTTCGATGATTGTTGCGACATTCTCACTCCAGCCAAATAAAAGATAGAAAAGAAAAACAAAGAAGGGGAAGGGAACTGCTGTGTATTGTGTAAATTCTAAAAAAATGCACTGAGTTCTGCTCTGGAAATTGGAAAACCAATTTCTTTAGTATCTGGATCTATGTTGCTTCACAGATCCAAATACTAACCTGATATCCCACCGCTTGCCTCCAGTTGTCACGACTTAATTACGCACGCTGCTGCGCAAGGACGCCGGGTTAAGCCGCGCACTATCTGTCTATACTAGACCCAGATAATTACGCGCACTTCTCTACCCGTCCTGGCCACACTGCCTCTCCCAACAGGCACGTAGAGCGCGATATACTGATCCCAGGATTGCAACACAGCGCCAGTCTTCTCCTGAAGCGCAAAATAACTCCGTCTCCCACAATCCTGGAACTCACTTTCTTATTCTATTAGTAACGCTGCCACCAGTCCTTACGGACACAATGCGCGTCGCAACAGGAGACGCAGGACTTAGCAGCCGCACTATCCTAGACTCGGACAGTGACTACGATTCCTACAATTCCCTGCCATTTCCTGACGACCGCAACACGCAATTTCTTATATATAACCGAGCTTAAGGCAAATAGCAATTCTCCCAATCTCTTAGTTAGCGTGGATTTCATTAGCCAGAGTCAAAACTTAAATACTTTTTGTTTATTTAGGATAGAGAAATCAGTGCTTAGCTACATAAAAAATCATAACTAGAATAAATCAATTACTTATACAATACACAGCAGAATATAAAAGAAAATGGTTTAATCACCGAGCCTTACTTACGATACACTAATCAATAACTGGCATCGGTGCCTCCTGGGATCTGGAGATTAGAGCTTGGGCAAATCAGTCCTCTTTTGGAAGGAATCCCAAGTGATCAGCCACAAGCACATGGCCAGTGTTCGAATTTATACACTTCCTGATCTTTCCAGCCCCCACCCATAAGTGGCCCAGTGTCCTGGACTTCATTTCCCAGCGTGCAATTCTCTGTCACGCTCAGTAGCTTGTCAATTAATCTTTAATTGCCTAAAGGCATCCCTCTTGCCTCCAGACCCCCCTTCAAGATCAAGGATTTTGTTTCCTGTCTTTGAAGATTGGGTCCAGGCTCTGGGTGCCGATCTGTCTGTTAAAGTGTGATTTGCTATGGCAGTGTACAAAAGAAATTCCCTTTTTACAGCTACGTGTTACATCCTCCCCCCAAGGGAGAAAGCTAAACCTTTTGATTACATGTCAGCTGTGAACCCAGGATAAACTTACCAAATGGTCAGACACAAATATGAACATAACTCTATATGGAGGAGATAACCACATATATACAGGCAGACCTTTATATAGAGATAGAAATATAGATCTAGTCTGCCACAGGGGGTGCCAGTGACACACAAAGAACTGGCACTCATGTTCCCCCAGCAGCAGCAGCATATTGCTACGTTGGCTCCAGTGGCGAAGAGTAGGGATGAGCCGAACAGTCCCCGAGTTCAGTTCGAAGCCGAAACCAAACTTTCCAAATGTTCGGATCCGAACCCGAACTCGAACCCCATACAAGTCAATGGGGCTGAAAATTCGGTTTTTAGAGTGCCCTCCAAGAGGGCATATATGCTAGATGTTTGCCATAAAAGGTGTGTGGGGGTCCGGGTAGTGCCCTGGGGGACAGGAAACAAGGACAAAAAGTTTAAAAAAAAAATTTGTAAAGGGACAGTGAGTTTTCCATGAAATAAGGGTTAAAAATAAAAACGAAAAATTCCTTCAAATATCGTGCCTAGGAGGTCCCCATAACCTGCCCGTGAAGTGGTGGATTTCTAGGATGTATAGAAATATGTAAAAACAAAAAAATGACATTTAAAAAGACGGTAAATGCTTTTCCTTTAATCTATCCATAAACAACTGCTTGGGACGGCAGTCTGTATGAAAAGAGGAGACATTTTCGGACACGCAGAAAAAGTTTACTGATTTCTTGGCAGTGAAAAGCAGGAGAATGACTGGAGAATGGAAAATTCTAGACCAAATAGCCGATTTGGAAAGTGAGAAAAATGGGAGAATTTTTCTGGATTGGCTATTTTGACCTAGAATTTTCTCTTCAGTCATTCTCCTGAGTTTCACCTTTCTCTGAATAACCCTGCAAAACAGAAGTGTGCTCTTTCCCAAGGCTATAAGCAAATAAGCAAATGGTAGTGTACAACCTTATAGATCTCTAAATCGTCTCCTCCAAGCGACGTGCAGTAAACAAAACAGAAAAAAGGGGTAGAGATCTAGAAGGAACAGGAATGGTAAAGGGACGTAGTGTAATACTGTAAAAACAGTAGTAATAACACGAAGCCTCTGTTAAAATCTCACTCACAAGATTCAGGAGGTATCAATGCACGTAGCGTTATCTTTTTTTTTAAATGTGTTGTTAGCAGAGAGCCCGGAATGCTATCCTGCAAACAGGCGATCTCACCAAGTTCCGTATAGCTCCACTGCTCCTTAGATAGATACCAGGGCTGCACTCAGCAAGAAGGTTCCACTTTGGAAGAAATTCACAGGGAAGATTCAGCCAGACAACAGGGATAAAGTGCAAAAAAGGATTTATTGGACCAGATAGTGCATCCGACGCGTTTCGTCAGCCCTAAAGGCCAACTTCATCAGGGATAAAATACACAATACTCCCCCCTTCTTTTATAGTCCCCCCTGTATCCCAGACATCTCTTCTCCCTTCAGTTGTCATTCTGTTCCGCCGATATCGCCACTTCCGGTTCCGGTTTGGGGTCTTGCGGCGACTTCCGGTGACCTTCTTCCTGATGTCCGCCATTATGGTGCAGGCACATTTCTATTCAGTTTCCAATGACCTTCTTCCTGGTAACCGCCATCTTGGTACAGGCTTAGTCCTATTCCACTTCCTGTGGCCACCTCTTCCGATTTTCTTATACTTCACACTTTTAAATTCCGCTTGTATAGCGGTTATAGTGTGATTGCATGGTACAAGGGGGACAAAGAGAGGGGCTATTTAATATATTGTGAATTAATATTTAAAACTAGCGTAAAAAAACTTTATAAAAAGCACACAGCAAAAATCGGTAAAAGGATATAAACAGCTAGCAATGATTAAAATGTGTTTATAAGAAAAAAGATATAAGATAGAATCCTAGAGATAAAACCAATCAAACCAATATGGGATACCTATCGGATGGGGAAGATTAAGATATAAGTAAAACAGCGATATTTAAATACAATTGATAACATCTATTTCTTTATTGAGACCCCCATCTAACCAAGTGCCCATTTTGTAAATCCAGCGACTTTCTTTTTTTGCTAGGGCTCTAACAAAATCCCCCCCCTCCAATTAGGTCTCACTAATTCGATACCACACCATTTGAAATTAGAGAAAGTAAATTGTGGGCATTTGTTGCAGTGATCTGCAACACTGTGTTCTTTTTTATTTCTAATACTATTGAAATGCTCCAATGTCCTAATTTTTAATTCTCTGATGGTCCTACCGATATACTGTAACCCACAGCCACATTCGAGGAGATAAATAACTCCTTTACTTCTACAATTAATAAATTGTTTAATATCAAACATTTCTTTTGATACCGTAGTTGTGAAGCTGTTGCATTTCCTACTTAAATGCATACACGCTTTACATCTTCCACATTTAAAAAAGCCTATCTCTTTTTTTATAAACATCTTATCATTCTGCTCTTTTTTCTTTTCAGGCAACAGAGTCGGGGCTAGAATGTTTTTTAAATTTGAGGCTTTTTTAAAAATGACGGATGGTCTCTCCGGTAAAATATCTTTTAATAATTTTTCAGCTTGGAGAATGTGCCAGTGTCTATTTAGAGTATTCCTTATTTTATTGGCATGAGGATTGAATTTAGTGATAAAGGACAATTTAAACTTCTCATTGTTATTCTCTCTAACTTTTTCTTTTATAAAGTCTTGTCTATCTTTACTTAAAATGACATCTTTCTCTTTATCAAATTTCGTCTTGTCATAGCCCTTTTTTGTATATTTTTCCTTTAGGAATTCACTCCGATTCTGAAAAACTTCCACCTCGGAACAGTTTCTGCGTAATCTAGTTAATTGGCCCTTCGGAATATTCGTGAGCCATTTCTTTGCATGTGAACTATTCATACTAATCGCCGTATTGGAATCTGTTCTCTTGAAGAAAGTCTTAGTTTCAATCTTGTTTTCCTTGATATATACAGTTAAGTCAAGGAAATCTATAGCACTGTCACTCATATTAGATGTAAATTTCAAATTGTACGGGTTATTGTCTAGAGAGGATATAAAATCGATCAGGAATTATTTCCCTCCCTTCCAGATTATGATTATATCATCTATGAACCGTCTCCATAGGACGAGGCTCGCCCCCATTCCAGCCTTAGGCCAAATCTCGTCGCATTCCCAACAATGCATATAAAGATTAGCATAGCTGGGGGCGAACCTCGTTCCCATGGTAGTTCCACAAACTTGGAGGTAAAATTTGTTTTCAAACCAAAAGAAATTATGTTCTAAAATGAACAAAATCGATTTTAACAAAAACTCTATTTGATCTATAGATAACGAACCATCCTCATCTAGGGCTCTCTTAATAGCCTCTACCCCCTTCTGGTGTGGTATAGATGTATATAAAGATGTAACATCAATGGTTGCAAACATCATGCCTGCTTCCCAATTGATCTTCTCTAGATCTCTCAAAATATGGCTAGTGTCTTTTAAGTAAGACCTCGTTTTTTTGACTACTGGTTGTAAAAAATAATCTATGTACTTGGATAAATTGCTGGTTTGTGAATCGATTCCGCTTATAATGGGTCTGCCCGGTGGGGCATCCAATCTTTTGTTGATCTTCGGCAGAATGTAAAATAATGCAATAACACTGAATTCACTAAACAGAAAGTCAAATTCTTTGACGGTTAGAATACCTAATTCTTTACCCTCAGTTATCAGAACCCTTAGTTCCTCTTTATATATCGCAGTTGGGTCATTGACAAGAACTTTATAAGTGGTTTTATCTTCTAATAATCTATGGGCTTCTTTTAAGTAATATTCTCTGGACATTACTACTATGCCCCCACCTTTATCCGCCTGCTTCACAACTAGATCGAAATTATTTTTTAAAAACTCGCATCTTTTTTTCTCCTTTAATGTTAAATTATGCTTAAATGGACAAGCTATAAGTTCTTTAAAATCCTTTAATACCAATTGAATAAAAACATCAACATTATTCCCCTTATCCCAAACTGGGAAAAATTTGGATCTAAGCCTCAAATCAGTATGCTGAAAGGTATTGTCTGTTTCCGGTTCCCGGTCTTGACCGGGAGCCAGACCAGCAATCTCCTTTTTCTTAAAAAAACGTTTCAATGTTAGTTTACGCAAAAAACGTTGTGTATCTAAAAATAATTCAAAATCATCTGGTTTTTTTGTAGGAGCAAATTTTAACCCTTTTCCAAGGACACGCAAATCTTCATGACTTAGATCAATACCCGATATATTGAAAACCCCTTCTATTTTTTAATCCTTTTCTAATAATCCTCCTCTGTGTCCGTGTATTCTGATAGGAATCGTTTTTTGAGGGTTGTAGGGAGGAGTAGGGACTGGTGGTCTCCCAGTTTTTTTGAACCGGGGGAAGCATCTTTCCCATATCCAGAAAGGTCTTATTAGGGACCCTTGTTCCCACCTGGGTCCAACTTCCCAAATCCTCTCTACTTTTAGGGGCCTCACTTCGACCTTTATCTAAGGGGTCTCTAAGATAATTCCCTTGTCCTCTACTCCATTCTTTTTTATTCCTATTTGGATATTTAGGTTTAGCTCCTTCATTTTCAAAAGTCCTTTTATCATTTCTATAATATTGGTTGGGAATGTCCCTCCTGGGTTTTCTTAATGATTCCTTTCTATTTCTAAATTTATTCCTGAAATTATTGGAACCATTCCCTATTCTATTAACTATTTTATTTTTACCTTCCCTGTAGTCTTGGCAATCTCTTCTATATTTCTCTGCTTTCCTACTGGAAACTTCTTCATCTATTTTCCTAATATTACTTTTTACTTTCTCGAATTTATCTTTCGAAAGTGCTGGTTCATTCCGTTCCTGAATACTTTTTTCTATATCACATAAATCAGTCTCAACTGTAGTAAGGGTTCTTCTCTGATATTCTATGAGAGATCTCATCATTTTGAATGAGCATTCCTCAAAGGCGCCTTCCCATTCTTTAGTCAAAATTTCATCTTCAAGGCCATAAGCCAGAGATTTATTCATTCTTAAACCTCTAGGGACAATATTTGAACTTATATATTGTTCTAAAGATGTAATTTCCCACCATTTGCGGGTTTCCTTTATCATAAGATTTTCCATTTTGTGGAATAGTTTGTCCAAATTAAAATTTTCCATACCACTAGCTGTTATTTCTGTGTTACCAAAAAGATCATTTTTACGTACAAATCTTTCCTCTTTCAGTTCTTTAAAAAAGGATTGCATGGTAACCACCAAAAAGTGGAGGACAGGAAAATATATTCAGAAACAGTAATTACAATAGTCACAGCTTTCCTTGGTAGGAGCACTAGGAGGACACAAATAAGTGTATAAAATCACAGCAAAACAGAAGTGTGCTCTTTCCCAAGGCTATAAGCAAATAAGCAAATGGTAGTGTACAACCTTATAGATCTCTAAATCATCTCCTCCAAGCGACGTGCAGTAAACAAAACAGAAAAAAGGGGTAGAGATCTAGAAGGAACAGGAATGGTAAAGGGACATAGTGTAATACTGTAAAAACAGTAGTAATAACACGAAGCCTCTGTTAAAATCTCACTCACAAGATTCAGGAGGTAACAATGCACGTAGCGTTATCTTTTCTTTTAAATGTGTTGTTAGCAGAGAGCCCGGAATGCTATCCTGCGAACAGGCGATCTCACCAAGTTCCGTATAGCTCCACTGCTCCTTAGATAGATACCAGGGCTGCACTCAGCAAGAAGGTTCCACTTTGGAAGAAATTCACAGGGAAGATTCAGCCAGACAACAGGGATAAAGTGCAAAAAAGGATTTATTGGACCAGATAGTGCATCCGACGCGTTTCGTCAGCCCTAAAGGCCAACTTCATCAGGGATAAAATACACAATATTCCCCCTTCTTTTATAGTCCCCCCTGTATCCCAGACATCTCTTCTCCCTTCAGTTGTCATTCTGTTCCGCCGATATCGCCACTTCCGGTTCCGGTTTGGGGTCTTGCGGCGACTTCCGGTGACCTTCTTCCTGATGTCCGCCATTATGGTGCAGGCACATTTCTATTCAGTTTCCAATGACCTTCTTCCTGGTAACCGCCATCTTGGTACAGGCTTAGTCCTATTCCACTTCCTGTGGCCACCTCTTCCGATTTTCTTATACTTCACACTTTTAAATTCCGCTTGTATAGCGGTTATAGTGTGATTGCATGGTACAAGGGGGACAAAGAGAGGGGATATTTAATATTTAATATATTGTGAATTAATATTTAAAACTAGCGCAAAAAACTTTATTTATAAAAAGCACACAGCAAAAATCGATAAAAGGATATAAACAGCTAGCAATGATTAAAATGTGTTTATAAGACACTAGCCATATTTTGAGAGATCTAGAGAAGATCAATTGGGAAGCAGGCATGATGTTTGCAACCATTGATGTTACATCTTTATATACATCTATACCACACCAGAAGGGGGTAGAGGCTATTAAGAGAGCCCTAGATGAGGATGGTTCGTTATCTATAGTCCAAATAGAGTTTTTGTTAAAATCGATTTTGTTCATTTTAGAACACAATTTCTTTTGGTTTGAAAACAAATTTTACCTCCAAGTTTGTGGAACTACCATGGGAACGAGGTTCGCCCCCAGCTATGCTAATCTTTATATGCATTGTTGGTAATGCGACGAGATTTGGCCTAAGGCTGGAATGGGGGCGAGCCTCGTCCTATGGAGACGGTTCATAGATGATATAATCATAATCTGGAAGGGAGGGCAACAATCCCTGATCGATTTTATATCCTCTCTAGACAATAACCCGTACAATTTGAAATTTACATCTAATATGAGTGACAGTGCTATAGATTTCCTTGACTTAACTGTATATATCAAGGAAAACAAGATTGAAACTAAGACTTTCTTCAAGAGAACAGATTCCAATACGGTGATTAGTATGAATAGTTCACATGCAAAGAAATGGCTCACGAATATTCCGAAGGGCCAATTAACTAGATTACGCAGAAACTGTTCCGAGGTGGAAGTTTTTCAGAATCAGAGTGAATTCCTAAAGGAAAAATATACAAAAAAGGGCTATGACAAGACGAAATTTGATAAAGTGAAAGATGTCATTTTAAGTAAAGATAGACAAGACTTTATAAAAGAAAAAGTTAGAGAGAATAACAATGAGAAGTTTAAATTGTCCTTTATCACTAAATTCAATCCTCATGCCAATAAAATAAGGAATACTCTAAATAGACACTGGCACATTCTCCAAGCTGAAAAATTATTAAAAGATATTTTACCGGAGAGACCATCCGTCATTTTTAAAAAAGCCTCAAATTTAAAAAACATTCTAGCCCCGACTCTGTTGCCTGAAAAGAAAAAAGAGCAGAATGATAAGATGTTTATAAAAAAAGAGATAGGCTTTTTTAAATGTGGAAGATGTAAAGCGTGTATGCATTTAAGTAGGAAATGCAACAGCTTCACAACTACGGTATCAAAAGAAATGTTTGATATTAAACAATTTATTAATTGTAGAAGTAAAGGAGTTATTTATCTCCTCGAATGTGGCTGTGGGTTACAGTATATCGGTAGGACCATCAGAGAATTAAAAATTAGGATATTGGAGCATTTTAATAGTATTAGAAATAAAAAAGAACACAGTGTTGCAGATCACTGCAACAAATGCCCACAATTTACTTTCTCTAATTTCAAATGGTGTGGTATCGAATTAGTGAGACCTAATTGGAGGGGGGGGGATTTTGTTAGAGCCCTAGCAAAAAAAGAAAGTCGCTGGATTTACAAAATGGGCACTTGGTTAGATGGGGGTCTCAATAAAGAAATAGATGTTATCAATTGTATTTAAATATCGCTGTTTTACTTATATCTTAATCTTCCCCATCCGATAGGTATCCCATATTGGTTTGATTGGTTTTATCTCTAGGATTCTATATCTTATATCTTTTTTCTTATAAACACATTTTTTCTTATAAACACATTTTAATCATTGCTAGCTGTTTATATCCTTTTATCGATTTTTTGCTGTGTGCTTTTTATAAATAAAGTTTTTTTGCGCTAGTTTTAAATATTAATTCGCAATATATTAAATATTAAATATCCCCTCTCTTTGTCCCCCTTGTACCATGCAATCACACTATAACCGCTATACAAGCAGAATTTAAAAGTGTGAAGTATAAGAAAATCGGAAGAGGTGGCCACAGGAAGTGGAATAGGACTAAGCCTGTACCAAGATGGCGGTTACCAGGAAGAAGGTCATTGGAAACTGAATAGATAGAAATGTGCCTGCACCATAATGGCGGACATCAGGAAGAAGGTCACCGGAAGTCGCCGCAAGACCCCAAACCGGAACCGGAAGTGGCGATATCGGCGGAACAGAATGACAACTGAAGGGAGAAGAGATGTCTGGGATACAGGGGGGACTATAAAAGAAGGGGGGGAGTATTGTGTATTTAATCCCTGATGAAGTTGGCCTTTAGGGCTGACGAAACGCGTCGGATGCACTATCTGGTCCAATAAATCCTTTTTTGCACTTTATCCCTGTTGTCTGGCTGAATCTTCCCTGTGAATTTCTTCCAAAGTGGAACCTTCTTGCTGAGTGCAGCCCTGGTATCTAAGGAGCAGTGGAGCTATACGGAATTTGGTGAGATCGCCTGATCGCAGGATAGCATTCCGGGCTCTCTGCTAACAACACATTTAAAAGAAAAGATAACGCTACGTGCATTGATACCTCCTGAATCTTGTGAGTGAGATTTTAACAGAGGCTTCGTGTTATTACTACTGTTTTTACAGTATTACACTATGTCCCTTTACCATTCCTGTTCCTTCTAGATCTCTACCCCTTTTTTCTGTTCTGAATAACCCTGTCAGCGTTATTCAGAGAGCGGTGAAGAGCAGGAGAATGACTGGAGAATGGAAAATTCTAGGTCAAAATAGCCAAACCAGAAAAATTCTCCCATTTAGGCTAGGGTCAGACTAGCAAATTTTTAACATGCGTTTAGGCGCACTTAATCACGGCCGCACTAGCAGCAAATGACGGGCAATGACAGCCAATATACGAAGTACGGTCGCACGAAAGTCCGGCTGCGCAACGCAAGTGGAAAATGAACGCATTTTTTCGAGAACACAGAACCGCTAGTACGGACGTACAGAGTGCGCTGCGTCCACTAACGGCGTGTGTGCGTGATTTGGAGACGTCAGACCCTGCTCATGTCCGGCCAACATAACGTCCAGACACCCAAAGTTTCCTGGTTTGGATCCGTAAAAAATCACGCACAAAAATGTGCATTGTATGACCGTTTTCGCGCATTCCGTGAAAAAATAAGGCAATGTGTTCGGACGCACTTTTTGACGGTCGCTGTGAAAAATGCGTTAGTCTGACCCTAGCCTTATCTCACTTTCCAAATCGGCTATTTGGTCCAGATTGTTCTCTTTTCCTGCCCTTCTCCTGGTTTTCACCTTTCTCTGAACAACCCTGAGAGAGAGGTGAAAGCCAGGAGAACTGTCAGGAGAAGAGAACAATCTAGACCAAATAGCCAATTTGGAAAGTGAGTTAAATGGGAGAATTTTTCTGGTTTGGATATTTCGACCTAGAATTTTCACTTCTCCAGTTATTCTCCTGCTTTTCACTGCTCTCTGAATAACCCTGTGAATGTTTAATCCCGAGGTGAAAAATAACATTGCTTAAGGCTGGGGTCAGACGAGCGCAGTTATCACGTCCGTGTTGCCGCACATTTGTACGTCCGTGGCAGCATAGCATTCTGACCAATGGAGCCCCACACACGGAGTACGTCCGCACGGAACTGCGGATGCATGGCGGACGCAGCAAACGGACGCAGGTTAGGCAAGAACGTAATACTGCTAGAACGGACGTGCGGAGTGCGCCACGTCTGTGTAGCTTTGTATGTGAGTGATGAAACGAGGTCAGATTGACTGCATTTATAGGTCCAGCATTTTTGACGGACAGAATGTTTTTTCATTTTAATTTATTTTCCCTGCTACATCAGTCAATGAATACGTCAGTGAAAAAAACGGACTGTTTGGCCACTACCTTGTTGTCAGTCAGTACTGCACGGACGCACAGTCCGTACAAAATGCGCTCATCTGACCCTAGCCTTAGATGTTATTTTGAATTTTTTTCAAACACCAGTTAACCACTTGGCTGCTATGGACGCGCTCAGCGCCTCCAGCCAAGTGGTTCTCCTGTGCTATGGACACGCTGAGTGTGTCCATGCACAGGAGGCAGCAATCCGCCGGATTCCCGCAGATTGCTGCGCCCCCCGGTGCGGGCTGACATCTTGGATGTCAGCCTAGCACTCCGGGACCCCGGCGGAGCAATTAGATGTCATTGCGGAGGCACGATGACGTGTAATTCAGGCGCCCCCCATGCATGTGCGGAGGAAGCGCCTGAAAGGGAGGGGAGGAGGTTCTTCGGACCTCTCTCCCTCCCGATCGCCGGGGGGCAGAGGGTTAATCCAGGCACCGTTTGGAAGGGCACAGCCTGCCCTTCCAAACGGTGGCTGTGATTAACCGCTGGGGAGCCGGATCACGAATCGGCGCTGAAAAGCGCCGGATCAAGATCCTCTCCTGGAGCTGGCCGACATCTTGGATGTTGGCCAAGCCTCCAGGAACTCCCCCTGAGGACTGGCGTCATCGTGCATAGCACGATGACACCAGTCCTGGAGTTAACCCCTAGCTGCCACCAATGGTGGAGATAGGGGGTTCCAAAGAACCCGCTATCTCCCGATCTGTGGCAGCTAGCGGTTAATGTTTGATATCGTTGGATCAGCCAGAGCATGGCCTTTCTAAGGATACCAAACATGAGCTTGAAAAATGTTTTTAAAAAATAAATAAAAACAAAATAAATAAATAAAAATATTTAAAAAAATTCAAAAAAAAAAATAAACAAGTTTTTTTTGTTTTTGATTTGTTAATGCAGCAATATTGTTCCCATTTCAATTATAATGTGAACAATAATGCTGCACTAACGATTTTTGTATGCGGTGCGTTTGTTAAAAAAAGCGAAATTTTCTCCAAAAAAAAATAAATGTAACGAGACCCCATTTCTAATTTTTTTAACAAGCGCACCCCATACAAAATATAACCGCAAACGATCGCATGTTAAAATGTGAAAAAAAAAACTTTACACATAATAAATTATTGAAAATTCTAATTTTATTGCATTTCTGTTATAATATACAGACATGACATAACGTTACATATAATAATGACATATTATGAATCTGCCAAGTCTGCCGGAAAGAACGATTTATAATATGTCTGGGTCATATATCAAAATATGGCTACAAAACGCGGTTAAACATGATGAGCGAAAGCAGTAAAAATGACCTCAGCACAGAGGTGTGAAAAGCCTCAGCTGCAAAAGGGTTAAATGCAGCATATTAGGATGTTTTAGGGAAATTAATTCTCAAATCTCAATCAGAAGCAGACACCACCCCACCCTCCGTATGGTGTACAATGTATCAAATTGATTACCAGACTAAAAACACCTGGTGTTATGCCCGTTTGTGAACAGAGGTCATTTAGAGTTGATAATCTTTCCACGTACACATTAGTTTTTAATTCAATATCTAATAAACCGTTGCTTATAATATTCTGCAGTAAAGAGTCTCTTTATTTCTAGATTTTTTAGTATTTTTTTAAGCATTTTCTATACTTTTTTCAAAATTTCTTTTTTTTTTTTCGAACTCGAACCGAACAGTTCCAAAAAAGTTCGAAATTCGCGAACTTTCGAACTGCCAAAGTTTGGGTCGAACTCCGAACCGTCCAAACCCGAACAGCTCATCCCTAGCGAAGAGATAGGGGGTGATGACTAGGGATGAGCCGAACACTTCATTTCAAAAGTTTGAGTTCGAACTCGAACTCGAACCGAACTCAATGCAAGTCAATGGGACTCAAAAGTTCGGTTTTTAGAGTTCCCTGCAAGGTAGTGCCCTAGGGAACAGGAAACAAGGACAAAAAGTAAAAAAAGAAAAGTTTTTAAAGGGACAGTGAGTTTTCCATGAAATAAGGGTTAAAAATAAAAACGAAAAATTCCTTCAAATATCGTGCCTAGGAGGTCTCCATAACCTGCCCGTGAAGTGGCGGATTTCTAGGATGTATAGCAACACTTAGAAACCAAAAAATTATGTTTCAAATGACGGTAAATGCTTTTCCTTTAATCTATCCATAAACAACTACTTGGGGCAGCTGTCTGTATGAAAAGAGGAGACATTTTCGGACACACAGAAGAAGTGTACTGATTTTTTTGGCTAAATTATTGTGAAATTTATGCAGGCTTTGGATGAAAGTAACAATAGGTGCTTCAAAATTGGTCCTTTAGCATCCCCAACACAATCACACCGTAACCCCTCTGAGGATATGAATCTTATACAGGCGCCAGTGGCAGTGCACCCTTATATTGTGCTTTTGGTGCCAGGACCGCAAGTACTATCATACAGTAACCACTCTGTGGTATTGTGGAAGAATGCAGGGGTGAACCTTGCGGTCCTTTATTAAAAAGGTATGCATCTGGTTAAGGCGTCAGTGCACCCAGATATTCTGCCTTTGGTGCAAGACTGCCAGGCCAGCAAGTGCCATCATACAGTAACCCTTCTGTGGTATTGTGGAAGAATGCAGGGGTGAACCTTGCGGTCCTATATTGAAACGTTTTTTATCTGGTAATGGGCGTCAGTGCACCCAGATATTGTGCCTTTGGTGCCAGGTCAGCAAGTATCATCATACAGTAACCCCTCTGTGGTATTGTGGAAGAATGCAGGGGTGGACCATGTGGTCCTATATTAAAAAGATATGATTCTGGTCAAGGCGTCAGTGCACCCAAATATTGTGCCTTTCATGGCAGCTAGTGCCTTCACACCGTAACCCTTTTGTGGTATTGTGGAAGAGTGCAGGGTTGGACCCTGCGGTTCAAAAAATTAAAATGATTTAAATCTGGCACAGGCATCAGTGCAGCCAAATATTGCGCCTTTCATGGCAGCAAGTGCATTCACACCGTAACCCTTTTGTGGTATTGTGGAAGAGTTCAGTGCTGGAGGTTTTGTGAATGCAGAAGACATCCCCGATCTATTCCATTACGTCAGCATCAGGGGGTCGATAGCTGCTGATCCAGGACTGATTCATTTTTATAAATGTCAGCCAGTCTACAGAGTCGGTGGACAGACGCACTCTTTTGTGTGTGACAAAACCTCCAGCGACACTGAACGTCCTTTCGGAAAGCACGCTGGATGAAGGGCAACCTAGTAGCTGCATAGCATATTGGCTAAGTTATGGCCAGTCATCCAATCTCAACACCCAGTAAGCCAGTGGATCATCTGCTGGAAAGGTATCCAGGTCTGCCCTTGCCCCATGGTAGTCCTGCACCGTATGGTGAAGACGCTGGCAATGGGTGCCTACATTTGATGTCCCTGGGCGTCGTGGACTAAAAAATTTTAAAAAGGCATCAGTCAAGCGGACCTGGCCTTCACCACTATTCCTCTGATCATCCGCAGCCTCAGAAACACTTGTGTCAGCACTTGGTAATCTACCAGTGCCTGGAAAGGTGTTACACAAGTGTCGCTTTAGAGTGTCCTTGAGTTTTTTCATCCTGAGCTCCCTCTGTGCGGGCAGGATGAGCTCTGCAACTTTACCCTTGTATCGTGGATCAAGAAGGGTTGCCAACCATTAATGATCCCTCTCCTTGATAGCACGAATCCTGGGGTCCTTTAGCAGGCTTTGCATTATTAGGGAGCCCATGCAGCATAGGTTGGATGTGGCATTAACTTCCGAGTCTTCCTGGTCAATGAGGATGACCGTATCGTGCACTTCCACCTCCAGCACGCACTAGCCCTTGTGTTTCTGGGCACACAAAACCCTCCCTTGAGGAATCCCCACCTTCAATGCCCCAACTACTTAAATATTCCTCCTCTTCCTCCTCCTCCTGTCGGATCTAAGGAGGACCTGCTGGAATGCTGTCTGCGGAAAGACTGGGGCCTTGAGAGTTAGGGAAGGCCTCCTCTTCCTCCCGCTGCTCTGCCTCTAGAGCCACATCTATAATTCCCTGCAGAGTGTGCTCCAGCAGGAACACTAAAGGAATTGTGTCACTGATGCATGCACTGTCCCTGCTCACCATCCTCGTTGCCTCCTCAAATGGTGACAGTACAGTGCATGCATCCTTGATCATCAGCCACTGCGGGGGCAAAAAAAAACAAGTTGACCTGAACCTGTCCTTGTGCCATACTCACACAGGTACTCGTTGATGGCCCTCTGCTGCTTGTGCAGATGCTGCAGCATTGCTAATGTCGAGTTCCACCTGGTGGGCATGTCACAGATCAGACGGTTTGTGGGAATGTGGAATTCTCTTTGAATTTCTGCCAGGCGAACGCTTCCTGGGAATGACCATCTGAAGTGGGTGCAGACGTTTCTGGCCTGACTGAGAAGCTCTGCCAGCCCTGGGTACTTGGTTAGGAAACGCTGTACCACTAGATTTAGGACGTGTGCTAGGCATGGTACATGCGTCAATTTACCCTTGTGTAGGGCGGAGAGAAGGTTGCTGCCATTATCACAGACGATCATTCCCAGCTCAAGCTCTCTGCACCTGCCCCTGCAGAGCTGACAGAATTTCTGGCCCGGTGTGGCTCCTGTCCACTAAACAAACCAGCTCAAGCACAGTATGGCATCTTTTTGCTTGAGCCATTGCGTAGCCCCTGTCATGCGTCGGTTTAACTGCCACTTCGCCAGAGACAGAGGAGGAGGAAGAGGGAGAGGTGGTGGTGGTGGAGCAGACAGACCTCATACAAGCAGCTTTCTGGAGGCATGGTGGATGAACAAGCTCCAGCACAGAGCCCGTCTTGGATCCCTCCCAGCTGCAATCAGAGTTACCCAGTGTGCCGTGAAGAAAATGTAACGACCCTGTCCATGCTTGCTGGACCACTAAAGTCTCATGCACCTTGCTGCTGACTGCCTTTCCCAATGACTGGATAACATTGTCTTCCACGTGCTGGTATAGTGCTGGAATGGCCTTGCGTGAAAAGTAATGGTGTTTTGGAACCTGCCACTCTGGTACAGCACATTCAGCAAATTCACGGAAGGGAGCAGAGTCCACCAGCTGGAAAGGCAGCAGCTGCAATGCGAGTAATTTTGGTAATCTGGCATTTAGACGCTGTGCTTGGGGATGGTTGGGACTATATTTTTTCTTTCGCTGCGGCAACGTAATCTGACTGCGTAAATCTTCAGCTGCTGGGATGATGTCACATTGCGAGGAAGGACCTGGTACATCCATTACTGTAGCATCATCCCTGTTGGTGGAGCTTGTAGGCAATGACATGGCAGGACATACAGTGGGGGTAGAGACAGATGAGGAGGAGGAGGACCTACGCAAAGGTTTGCGGCTGTGACGGTTGTCCGCGGCCCCCCCTCCCGGCGCCTGGCAGCGGCTTCCTCGCTGCTCGCTGGCCAGGCGCCGAGTGATATCGCGGAACGCTTCCGCACACGTGGGACGCCGGGGGGCGGGCCAGGCGTATGACGCGGACCCGCAGAGTTTAAAGCCCGGCTTCTCATTCTCACTGGTGCCCTGACGTGGTAGTTACTTCCCGCAGAGCTCTTGTATTCTGTTGTAAATTATTGGCTATTCTGTGTATTGACCCTTGGCATTTGGCAAACTGACCATTCTGTGTACCGACCCCTGGCATTGGCAAACGAACCATTCTGTTGTACCGACCCCTGGCATTGGCAAACGAACCATTCTGTGTACCGACCCCTGCATTGGCAAACGAACCATTCTGTGTACCGACCCCTGGCATTGGCAAACGAACCATTCTGTGTACCGACCCCTGGCATTGGCAAACGAACCATTCTGTGTACCGACCCCTGGCATTGGCAAACAAACTATTCTGTGCATAACCCCTGGTATTGGCGTTTACTCTTCTATCTTAGTATTGAGGTCAGTCTGTGTGGCATCCTAAGCACGCATCAGACTACCTCTTCTATTGTTTAGGTCTTGGAAGAGCCAACCATTCTAAGGTCTTGTGTACCCTCCTAGTATCGTTCTTTGTGTATACCTATCTTGACGTATTCTGTATCTGTCTAGACGTGCCGACCACTCTAAGGATCGGAAGGGTAGTGAGCGGTCTGCGTAAAGGGACCACCATCTTGGTAACCAGGGGGATCCGTGACAGCGGCAACGGGATGTGTGGCAGTTGTTCATATGTCGTCTCAAGCATGTGGTACCCAAGTGTCCGGTATCTTTCCCACGCTTAAGCCTCATCTGACATAAATTACAAATAGCAACGCTGCGCTCTACTGCACATTTCTTAAAGAACTCCCAGCCAACAGAGTTCCTGCATGTGTTCTTTGAGACAGCAGCGCTCTGCACTGGAGCAGCTCTGACATGTGATGCCTTGGACTGACTAGTGCTACGGTGGGTCACAGAGGATTTTGTGCCTCGTGTTTGCTGTGCCTCCTCCTCACTTGACTCCTCTGTTCGATCAGGCACCCAGGTGGAGTCAGGGACCTCATCATCATTGTCATCATCACCCCCAATCTCCTCGTCCTGGCGCCAACTTGGCAGTATGCTGCAGCTGCTGGGCAACATGAGTGCCAGTTATTTGTGTGTCATCACTGGCAACCCCTTCCTCTAGGTTGATTATACTCCCTTCCTCAACCTCAGAGATTGAATCAGAGCACTGTACTTGCTGCGCATCCTCAAGTAGCATGTCACTCTCATTGTAGTCAGACAATTTAGCTGACTCCTCCGTGTGTGATAGCGAGGCTACGGCAGGAGTAGCTGTGGACTTGGAGGCTGCATTAGATGCTTTGGTCGCTGAGGTGGACTGTAAAGCACTAGAAGCCTGGCTGGCAGAGGACTCGGAGGATGAGGATGGCCTGGTTAGCCAATCCACCAAGTCCTCTGTATGTTGCTGCTGCTTAAGATGGCCAGCACCAGTTAGAAAGGACAAGCGTGCCCCTGCAGAGGATGCACCATGTCCACCACGACCAGAGGCACAGCCTCCCGACACAGGGGCTGCTTGCCCTATTATCTGTGTCTGGAGCGTCTGCCTGTCCTTTTGTTCTTTCAGACATGGTGAGTGATATATAGATTAATATATACAGAACTCTGATTCAACTCTGGTATAAAGATTTAAAGAACTCTGGTATAACTCAGTGAGACACCCTGATAGCTGGCAGCCAGTGACAAGACACAGATTACAAGTCTCAGACACCTCCTATAAATCAGTGAGACCCCTTGATGGGTGGCAGCCAGTGAGAACACATGGATTATAACAATTCCCAAATGTTTTAAAGAAATTAGTGAGCCCCAAAATACTGCGTGGTACTGGCTGTGTGACAAGACACAGATCACCTCAATTCACAAATGTTTTAAAGAAATTTGTAAACCCCAAAAAAACTTGCTGGCACAGTGACAAGACACACATCACCTAAATTCCCTGATATTTGGTAGAAATGAGACTCCCCCCAGTAGCGTGGCAGACCGGCAGTAACAACACACAACTATCTCCTCTGAAATCTCCTCTTAAAATGCGTGCTGTAGCTATGCGTGGAAACGTTATATAGTGTGCTGCGGGACTTCGCTCTGTGAGCCCATGATTGGGCAACATTTGCCCAATCAGGACTCTGAGCCGTGATTGGCATAGTGTTGAACCTGTCTTGCACCAGACCTGTGGTCAGTGCAAGGCTGTAGCCATTACGAGCTTCAGGCCAGTGGGAAAATGCATTGTGGTTCATTTTGGTCGAACATGCGGCGAACACCCGGTAATGTTCTGTGTTCGCGATCTAATTGAACAGGCTAACTTCGGGTCGAACTCCGAACCGTCTGAACCTAACAGCTCATCCCTAGTAGGCACCCACTAAGGAAGAATTTTTGGACATTCCGCCCCTAATGGGTTGAAAAAGAGGGTTGAATATTTAACAGGTAACCTATAGCTCAAAAATCAAAGACGTTACAAGCATGATCATTGATATTGTGGTAGGGCCGCTCAGAGAAGCACAGGATTTGGAGGTGTACCTCTTTTATTGAGCGCCACAAACAAAGTCTCTTTAAACACTGGGTAACACTTGTATTACCAAACAAAAATTAAACACAAACAAATTGGCCTACACCTTCCTTTAGGAGTCTAACTAAACAAATTTGTCCCCTCACTACAGAATACTGGGGCAGCTTTTCTGCCCCCAGTATAAACAATAAAACTCTGTCCCTTTTACATACGTACCAGCAAGCCCTTCCTGCAGTTCTGTGCATTCCACACCTCAGTCTTTCAAATGCAATCTTTTTCTGCCTTCCTCTGTGCTGGAACTGCTATATTGGCTTGTTAAGGAGTTGCAGCTATGGCTGCTGCCAGGGAAGGTGTAACCCCTTACTGACCGGGAAATACTGTGTAGTCCCTGTGTTTGATTTGGCTCTGAGGACTGCAGCTGTTATGCCTCTAGGGGGAGCCAGAGGACAATGTATGGGAACATACTTTATTGGACTCATGGACCACACCTCCCAGAATGCCCTTACAGGAAAAGGAAGGATCCAAGCAAAAAGAAACAGGAAGTGTAGAGCATGCATGCAGCGTGGGGAGAACAAAGTGAGCAAAGAGAGTGAGCAGTCAGATAAGAGAGATTTTCCAGGATCTGTGCAAGCTGGAGCACAGAGAATCAGCAGCATCCAGTGCTGGAGAGTGTACCTTGGTCTGCTGTATATTGTGCTGGACTGTTCAGGAGGCGAGTGTGTTTGAAGAGGGGCCTGTGTTAAGGAGGCCGCAGGCGGAGGGATTTGCTGGCGGCATTCGACTCCACCCCAGAGGAGATTCTGCATACCGCGTGGGGAAGAATTGATCCAGAGGCTGCAGATTGCTACAACGTTCAAGAGGCCTTCCTGGGACTGTGAGCAGCTGAAGTTGTGCGGTAACGAGCATCTTTTCTCTCTGTCTCGCTGACAGCATTCTATCCATCTTTACACTAACTAAGGATCACACAGCTGCTGAGCGGATTTTACCCACAGCCTTTCCTGTACTGGCAGCTACGTTATGCTAAAAGGGCCCCACCTCTTATGTGCACCAACTGGTACCCATCATCGCTGTCATTAGGACGAAGATCAGAGTGGTTCCGGGTTGTTTGGGGGGGTCCTGGGCTGGGAGGTTAGAGAGCAGTTGGTGTGTCTAGTTAGCTACTGTATTACCTGAAATCGTTTTATGCTGCCACTTGCATTTCAATACAAGTTTATATTGTTTATTGTACCACTGTGTAGTTGTTATTATTAGGTTCCTGCCTGGGCAAACAGTCCATGCCATGGATGCCCAGACAGGTGGAGGCACTGCCAACACTATGTATCCTTATTCCCAAAATGCGGAAACTCAGGACCAACAGGTAAAGCAAGAAGGTGTAACCGAGCTGGAGGGTGCCAGCGGGGGCGGCCCCCAGCGGCAAAAGAGCGTTACAACTGCATCAGTCAGCCTCCTGCTAACATACACAGATTCCCATACTCTGTCATAGTATTTACAATCTTCTTAAAAAAAATTAAAAAAAAGAAGTGTTTTACCTTTTTCTAAAAATCCAATTGGGGGGTGAGAAACTAATTTCATTCATCCGAAAACCAGCAGATACAATTAATATTCTCAATTATCCTCAATTCTCATCGAGGATGTCAGCCCGCACCGGGGGGGGCCAGCGATCGGCCGGAACCCGGCCGAACGCTGACCCCAAAGAAAGGACGCGCTCAGCGCGTCCACCACATGGAACGTGACATGCGGTTGGACACGCTGAGCGCGTCCACCACATGGAAGGGGTTAACTGGTGTTTGAAAAAAATTCAAAATAACATCTAAAGCAATGTGAGAACAATACGGTGAGAACAATAAAGCTGTGGAATTCTCTGCCTGTTGAGGTGGTTGGGTCAGAGTCTGTACAGACTTTTAAAAAGCGACTGGATGACTTCCTGCAGACACAGAATATTAAGGGTTATAATATTTAATATGTGGGTAAAAGCTTCTTGATCCAAGGAGAAATCTGACTGCCATTCTGGGGTCAAGAAGGAATTTTTTTCCCAGTATGTTGCATATTGGCGAGCATTTCAGACTGGGTTTTTTGCCTTCTTTTGGATCAACAGCAGTAGGTTATGTGGAGAGGCTGAACCCGATGGACGCATGTCTTTTTTCAGCCTATATAACTATGTAACTATGTAACTATGTAACTATCTATTTTTAACCTCGGGATTAAACATTCACAGGGTTATTCAGAGAGCGGTGAAAAGCAGGAGAATAACTGGAGAAGTGAAAATTCTAGGTCAAAATAGCCAAACCAGAAAAATTCTTCCATTTAACTCACTTTCCAAATTGGCTATTTGGTCTTGATTGTTCTCTTCTCTTGCCAGTTCTCCTGGCTTTCACCTCTCTCTCAGGGTTGTTCAGAGAAAGGTGAAAATCAGGAGAATGGCAGGAAAAGAGAACAATCTGGGCCAAATAGCCGATTTGGAAAGTGAGATAAGGCTAGGGTCAGACTAACGCATTTTTCGCAGCGACCGTCAAAAAGTGCGTCCGAACGCATTGCCGTATTTTTTCACGGAATGCGCGAAAACGGTCATACGATGCGCATTTTTGTGCGTGATTTTTTACGGATCCAAACCAGGAAACTTTGGGTGTCTGGACGTTATGTTGGCCGGACATGAGCAGTGTCTAACGTCTCCAAATCACGCACACACGCCGCTAGTGGACGCAGCGCACTCTGTACGTCCGTACTAGCGGTTCTGCGTTCTCGAAAAAATGCATTCATTTTCCACTTGCGTTGCGCAGCCGGATTTTCGTGCGACCGTACTTCGTATATTGGCCATCATTGCCCGTCATTTGCTGCTAGTGCGGCCATGATTAAGTGCGCCTAAACGCATGTTAAAAATTCGCTAGTCTGACCCTAGCCTAAATGGGAGAATTTTTCTGGTTTGGCTATTTTGACCTAGAATTTTCCATTCTCCAGTCATTCTCCTGCTCTTCACTGCTCTCTGAATAACGGTTATTCAGAGAGCGGTGAAGAGCAGGAGAATGACTGAAGAGAAAATTCTAGGTTAAAATAGCCAAACCAGAAAAATTCTCCCATTTATCTCACTTTCCAAATCGGCTTATTTGGTCTAGAATTTTCCATTCTCCAGTCATTCTCCTGCTTTTCACCACCAAAAAATCAGTAAACTTTTTCTGCGTGTCCGAAAATGTCTCCTCTTTTCATACAGACTGCCGCCCCAAGCAGTTGTTTATGGATAGATTAAAGGAAAACCATTTACCGTCATTTGAAATGTCATTTTTTGGTTTTTACATATTTCTATACATCCTAGAAATCCGCCACTTCACAGGCAGGTTATGGGGACCTCCTAGGCACGATATTTGAAGGAATTTTTCATTTTTATTTTTAACCCTTATTTCATGGAAATTTAAACAATAAAACTCCTTTAAACCTTTAAAAACATTTTTTTTTTTACTTTTTGTCCTTGTTTCCTGTCCCCCAGGGCACTACCCGGACCACCATATACCTTTTATGGCAATATCTAGCATTTATGCCCTCTTGGAGGGCACTCTAAAAACCGAATTTTCAGCCCCATTGACTTGTATTGAGTTCGAGTTCGGGTTCGGATCCGAACATTTGGGAAGTTCTGGTCCGCTCCGAACCGAACTCAGGGAGTGTTCGGCTCATCCCTAATGCTGAGATGGGAAAAAGATTTAAGTCTGACTCTCTCGCGGGAGGACTGGTTTCATGCCACGTCCTCAGAGTACCGGCTCACCAGGAGTACTGGCATGAGGAAACACATCTTAAACAACTGTACCACTGGTATCTTACCCCTGCCAGATTGCATCATGTCTCCAAAGGTACTGGTGTTCACTGGCGCTGCTCTGCAGACAGGGGTCGCTCCTTCATATGTTCTGCTCCTGCCCGAAACTTAGCCCTTATTAGGCTGAAATCTACCACTTAATCAAATAATGTACCTCGTTAGATATTCCTCTCCAACCGGAAACTTACCTTTTACATTTTATCCCCACTAACATTCAACTACCCCCTCGAGGTCTGATCTCAGCAATTCTAGGGGTTGCCAAATTGGCGCTGGCCAGTCACTGGAATTTTCCTTCTGTTCCCTTGCTCGCAGAAGTCCTTAATCGTTTAGATGGTATTTGCAAATATGAGATGTTCGCCTCAGCCCGTAATGCTCTTTCACCATACTGAGCCGCCTGGGATGGTTGGTTGTCCTATAGATTCTCAAGGAGAGTGACTTAATGCCTCTCGGACCATGTTATTTGTTTCTATTTTTTCTGTTTTTATTTTTTTCTTTCTTTTGTATTTTCACCTTATCACTGTCTTTCTGTTTGTTTGTTATAATAAGTAAAATGTACCGCATACTGCTGATGAGCGTCCACATGTACCTATGTGACTTATATTGCAGGAAGGCCCAGCGTGGCCTCTGTTGTCATTATTATATCTTTGTGTTATGCATTTCTGATGGTACTCAATAAAAAAACCTTTATATTGAAAGAAAAAAAAAGATAATTGGGGGTCTTCCAATACGCATTTCGCCGGTTCCAGACCGGCTTCATCAGTTGGATGATCCATGCTTGCTTGTTTGTCCTTTTAAATACGCAATTACAGCGGGAGATACGCTTTTGGTTTCTCTTGCTTTGTGCCCATGCACGTAGTTTCGTATTCGTGTTTACTACGCGGTATGCTGGGTGGTTGAATTTTGTGTCTCCTTTGGATTACGTCATCTTGGTGCCCCTCCAGGATTGCTAAGGATAGTCTCAGGCAGCAATGCTTGCTGTGTGCATCCAAGCCTAACCTATCAAATGGGGATAATAACACACATCCTATACAGGGGAATCTTTATCATATCTACATATGTGTTTACTGATTTTCACACCCCTTTACATGGTTTGTCTAGAAAATCTATATATGACATTCCTCTATACAGGGGGCACTAATGCTGATGGATGCATAATGTATGTCCTAATATAGGTAAGCACACATATGGAAGTTAATGATTAGGGATGAGCTGAACACCCCTGTGTTCGGTTCGCATTCGAACTCGTACAATTTCAAAGTTCGAGTTCAAACTCGAACCAAGCTAAATGCAAGTCAATGGGACTCAAAACTTTGATTTTTAGAGTGCCCTCCAAGAGGGCATATATGCAATATATTTGCCATAAAAGGTGTATGGGGGTCCGGGTAGTGCCCTGGGGGACAGGAAACAAGGACAAAACGTTTAGAAAAAGATGTTTTTAAAGGAACAGTGAGTTTTCCATAAAATACGGGTTAAAATTAAAAACGAAAAATTCCTTCAAATATCGTGCCTAGGAGGTCCCCATAACCTGCCCGTGAAGTGGCGGATTTGTAGGATGTATAGAAACATCACCCTCAGAGACCCACACACGACACCTTGCCACCCTTAAGGGGTTAAAATGCACAGGGACTGGCTACTATCCTGTTAGATTAGGGAATGTATTATATGTATAAAGCAAGGTATATATGACAATGGATAGTCAGAGACTCTAGGGACTCAGCTTGTACGCTTTATGATAGACATTTCAAACACAATAATAATTGTATGCTCACATAGGCCCTTTGGGAGCGGTACATGACATACAAATACTAGAATATTACGTTTAAATCTAAGGAGTGTGATAAAGATTTTATTAAGCCCTTGATGACAAATGATGTAACATCTACATCATTAATGATTGGCTTTACAGAACCCTGGTCTTTAAGGGGTTAAACAGCATATCAGAGGATCATATAGTAGAAATGAATACTTCTTAGAATTCAGAACAAGCACAGTGTTTGTTCATACATGTGCAGGCCACACCCAGTCTGCAGGCAATGTATCAATTTCATGAGAAGAGACTAATTAGAAGCACATGTTATTTCCAAACACTAATTAAACACCTGTTGTTTACGCCGTTTGAGATCACAGGTCATATAGAGGTGAGAATCTTTGCACCTAGACATTAGGTAGTTTTTTAATTCAATATCTAATAAACCGTTGCTTATAATATTCTGCAGTAAATAGTCTCTTTATTTCTAGATTTTTTAGTATTTTTTAAGCATTTTTTATACTTTTTTTCAAAATGGTTTTTTTTTCGAACTCGAACCGAACACGCCAAAAAGTTCGAAGTTCGCGAACTTTAGAACTGTCAATGTTCGAGTCGAACTCCGAACTGATCGAACCGAAAAGCTCATCCCTATTAATGATGAGTATCACATGTGGTAAATCAAGGTAAACGGGTCTCAGGCAAGCTAGATGAAAGGATTTATTCATGGGAGAAATCACCCCAAGGATTTTTTTTTTTTCCTTGGGGTGATTTCTCCCATGAATAAATCCTATCATTTAGCTTGCCTGAGACTCGTTTACTTTGATTTACTGGATGAGGAGGGGGGGCTGTCGGCGCCCCCACACACGGTGACTCGGCGCTAGATCTGGTGGGCTCCCGATGCTTTGGAGATTGTGGCGCTTGTGAATGAGAGTATCACATGTGATGACCACACACACAAGACAGACTGCATGGCTCCTACCCCTCTGCATCCCTAAACCTGCATCAAGCATATACACAAGACAGACTGCAAGGCTCCTTCCCCTCTGCGCCCCTAAATCTGCATCAAGCACACACACACAAGACAGACTGCATGGTTCCTACCCCTCTGCATCCCTAAACCTGCATCAAGCACACACACAAGACACACTGCATGGCTCCTTCCCCACTGCGCCCCTAAACCTGCATCAAGCACACACACAAGACAGACTGCATGGCTCCTACCCCTCTGCGCCCCTAAGCCTGCATCAAGGTATCCGGATCCATCACGACTCCCTATTCTTGACCCTATTTTCCTGACCGCCATATTTATGCAATTGTAATTTATGTTTGCCTTTATTTTAAAATCACCCTCCATTTCTGTTAAAAAAAAACCTTTGTTCCCCTCCCCTATGCATGGTCACACAATGTGCTTTCCTCATAACCTTATTCAATCTATTCACAGCACACACAAAAGACAGACTGCATGGCTCCTTCCCCTCTGCTGTCCCACCCAACCCTCCCCATCCACCCTCCCACCCAGGGCAGGTCCATAATTTCAGATCTCTCTTCCAGCTGTCTCCACTTCTCTCTCGAATTACTCTCACTAAGCCCAGGCTTCTGGTTCTTCCTATGCTGCCCTGCTAACCATCTTCACATTCCCTCTGCTCCTATCTGTTTCACCTACCTCAGTCCCTTAGATTGTAAACTCATGGGATGTCTAACTGAGCACTTGGTTAAGTGTTGCACTACCTGGACAGTTATCCTACGGGCAGGGTCATCATTTCATTATGTATCATGTACGTCTCCTGTTTGTGCTCCCCTATTGTAAAGTGCTGCAGAATATGTTGGCGTTGTATAAATGCCTGTATAATAATAATAATACCGCTTCATATGCCAGACTGCAGGACTTTCCTCGTGTGGCGCCGACCCTATGGAATGTGCTTCCTCGCAATATCGGACTGTCCCCAAATCTGTCTTGATTTAAACGCTCCCTAACGACCCTTCTGTTTAGGGAAGCCTACCACCTGACTCCCTAACAAGACATCTGACCGACCCAAAAACAGTCCTCACCTCTCCCTGCATTAACTCATCACTGCAGCCCCCCCTCCTGTTTCTCTCCCCCCGCCCATCTAGATTGTAAATTCCAACGGGAATAGGGCCCTCATGTCCTCCTGTTTCTGCAGGCAGGAATACTGACCTGAAACAAGGTACGTATCTGGTCAGCGCGAATATACGCTAGGGGACTCGGACGGCCTCTCCAATGACGTCACCAACAATGTTAGATAATGGGATATATAGAAGAGAAAAACAAGATCTGGGTACAGTAGAACAGCAATTGTACAGATATTGACAATATTTGTGTAGTTAATCAACTCACAAACGGAGAGCCTGAACACCGGCTCTAAATGGATGACCGCCTTTGGGTTGTTAATCTGGGATGTCTTCAAAGGTAATCCACTCCTTGGCAATAGAAAATCTTCGCCACATTCATTGAGCAATAGGGGAAGAGAACAGAAACAGAATTCTGTGTGTATCTGACGCCCAATTGTGTGATAAAATGACATAACAAATGGAAACTCACACTTGCTGTAGCTATTCCAAGCTCGAAACGGAAGGCATATGGGTTTCGTTGGTCAAACCCAATAAATACCAGAACATGCAGAAACTGGTTCTCTTTAAAATTTATTTAAATGAATAAAACAAAAATAGAAACTAGACTCTGGTCCAGTACAATTGCTGTTCTACTGCACCCAGATCTTGTTTTTCCCTTCTATATATCCCATTATCTAACATTGATGGTGACGTCATTGGAGAGGCCGTCCGAGTCCCCTAGCATATTTTCGCGCTGACCAGATACGTACCTTGTTTCATTTTGTTTCTTGGTTTGGGGAAACCACTTATCATCTGGTGTGGCTGGGTACTCGGGGGTCATATTGTGGGCACTTACCATTCTTTTTCCCAGGAATACTGACCTGCCTCCTGTATGTATTGTAGAATTGTCCTGTCTATACCCATTGCTCTTTGTACAGTGCTGCGGAATGTGTTGACGCTTAATATATAATAACTAATTATTTTTTATATATATTTCCAGATGCACACGAAGATTGTAGAAAGATAAATCGATGTTTCAGTCCCACCCGGGACTTTTCTCAAGATACCATATAATGGCACAGACAACATATATATACAAAAAAACAATTAACAATTAACCCACAATGAGGCTCGAGACGCACACCCCAGCTAGTTAATGCGTCCAAATAGAACCACATTATCGTTACCTGGAGGCATTTATACACAACAAACACAAAGATAAAAACATTACATTAAAAACACAGAATGTAGCCCCATGCCCCCATGAAAAATCTAAAAAATGTTTGAAAACAAAAAAGTCATGATCAATAAACACAAATAACTACATATTGAGCAGAAAACTACACACCACTTAACCTGTATAACTTACACACAACCAGAAAGATGCATAAAAATACCCCAACAAATGCAAAAAAAGAAGTGTGTGTATGCATATTTGGTGGAAAAACCAACACTTAGGAGGAGACAATAGTACATCTTTAAACCATAAAAAAATCAAGCAGATTGTTCACCTAGTCGGTAGGAATGGTATATATGAATTTCTCATTTAACCCCATCGGAGATAAGGTATTTTAAAGTGAAAATCTAGAAAGCTTCCCGCTTCAATAATTCATTAGCGCCATCTTCCCCCCTCCGCATCTTCGGTACATGTTCAATCCCCATTACTCTGAGTGAGGGTATAGAGTGACCCGCTGTTTGAAAATGCCAGGCAACGGGTTGGGGATTCTCATTGCATGCCAACGCAGCCCGGATAGCCAAATGGTGGTTGGCCATCCAAGGGCGAAGTCCATTGATAGATTTACCCACATATGTTAATCCACAGGTGCAGGTGATTTTATAAATCACATACTCGGTGGTGCATGTAATCCTGTGCTTCAACATAAATTTCACACCAGTACGTGGGTGACAAAAAGTCTTACCACTAATTAAAGAATTGCAGGTTGTACACCAAGCAGCGGACACATCCTGGATTCAATTTCACTGTCAGAGAGGATGGTTGTTGGTCCGAATGGACCAAAAGATCTCTCAGATTCCTGCCACGTTTATAAGACATTCTAGGGAGTTGTCGTATCCCTTCTGTAAGTTTGGGGTCTCTCTGAAGGATACCCCAATGTTGCCTAGTAATCTGTGCATAAGTGCTAGAAAGCGTATTAAATGTTTGAACAAACAGTAAGTGTCCTTGGGCAAGACACCTAACAGTACAGACTCGCCACCCAGGACATACTTGAAAACGAGAGAAATCTCAATTTATCCTTCCTGGTAAAATACTTTCTCAAAAAAAAAAAACGTTACTCGAGGACTTTGTACACATTCATTAACAGGGATCAGCTTCCGCTCACAAAAATGGATAAGTGACTTAAGAATATCTGTTTTGTATCCACGATAAATAAAACGTGAATACATTCGTGACAATTGTTGCTCACAGATAAATTCACTTGAATTGTTTCGTAGCACCTGAAGGAACTGAGAAACAGGTAATGATTCCTTCAAGTGCCTGGGGTAGAAACTGGTGGCATGCAACAAGGTGTTGCGATCCATGCTTTTCCGAAATAAAGAGCATGTCAGTTTCTCATCCTGGATAGAATGGATCCAGAATGCTTCCAGGAGGCACTGGACAGAGCAGCTGCAGGAATCCAGCCGGCCCTGCTGCCTCTCCCAACAAATAAGCACATGGTCCCTGAACTTCATCACATGTGCGTGAGTGACAGCACATGGCTGATGGGAGGAGGCGGATCTGAGTGGGGAGGAAGAGATGTCACCAAACCACCCTCACACGATCAGTGACTGGTGGATTGGTGTTGCGGGGCATCTCTCACCACGCACGCAGCCTGCCTGCGGCTGAACATTCAAGTAAGCAGCAAAGGCTCAGCAGCATTCTCATGTAGCAGTGATCTGGTTGGCCTGGAGCACTGCTGCATGTGTATGGAGAACACAGATACACACAAAGGGGAATTTCCAGTCGCCCTCACTTAATTTCCGTTCGCTAAATGCGAGCAGGCGAGTGGAAATTTTGACCCCTGCTGTAGATGATTAAATAATCAATCAAATTTTATTGCATTTTTTGTTATGTCATGCTCTGCCTGTATATTATATGTGTTGAGAGCCAGCAGTGACATCAGAGGAAGGGGTGGCTCTAAGGGGAGAACCAGGAAGACAGCTCAGAGAGAGGATGCAAACCGTGTGTCTCCCCTTTGTTAACTACTGAAATAAACACCTGTTGAACACAGCCCGCTGTGTTATTTGGATCTCATGACATGGTGTCAGAATTTCTTACCTGCGCATCCATTTTGATCTGTGAAGATGTCCAAGTTCACTCCACCGGAGCCTTTTGATTTCTCTCAGCCTGCAGCATGGCCTACCTGGAGGCAGAGGTTTGCACGCTTCAGGATTGCTTCTAAGCTGGATAAGGAGAGCAGTGAAGTACAGGTTAACTCTCTTTTATATTCTATGGGGAAAGATGTGGAGCCTGTGTACATTACGTTTACTTTCCGTTAGTCATGGATAAACTCAGGACCTATTTTGTGCCCAGGAGAAATGTGATTCATGAGAGAGCCTGTTTCCACAAGCGAGCCCAGCGTGTGGGTGAAGCAGTGGAATCATTTGTGCGCAGCCTGTATGAATTGGTGGAGTTCTGTGAGTTTGGTGCTGTGAAAGAGGAGCAGATCAGAGACAGAATCGTCATAGGTATTGCAGACTCAGAAGTTTCGCTGAAGCTGCAGCTGGAGTCTGCGTTGATGCTGGATAAGGCTATACGGATAGCGCGCCAAAGTGAACTAGTAAAGAAGCAAAGTGCAGAGATGAGATCTGAAACATGGTGGAGGAGGTGCAGCAGTTCAGGAGAGCTGCAAGTGACAGACAGAGTGTGAACAGCAGACCGCAGGTGACAGACAGGGTCAGAAGCAGTGTGATGCTACAGGCTCGTTGCACGCGCTGTAACCGCGCTCATGGAATGAAGATGTCCTGCCCTGCTAAAGACAGGAGGTGCAGAAAGTGTAACAGAGTCGGCCATTATGAAGTGGTTTGCAAATCAGAGTCTGTTAAAGAGATGCATCTGGACAGTGACCAAGAGGCTCAAGAGGTGTCCTTTGTAGGGTCTGTGATTAATCAGCCTGGCTCCGAAGAAGATTGGTGTGTTACACTCTCATTGATGGGTGCAAGGATTGCTTTTAAAATTGATACGGGAGCGGACATTACAGTTATTTCTTTTGCAACGTTCATGAAACTGCCACGACGACCGCAGCTTGAGAAGGTTTTGATAAACGTTCACAGCCCTGGAGGTCGCATTGATTGTGCCGGGAGATTTCTTGCTAGCAGGGAGTACAAAAGAAAGAAAATTAGGACCAATACTATTCAATTTATTTATAAATGACCTTGAAACTGGCTAAAAGATAGGGTACAGAGAGTGGTCATAAATGGTACATTTTCAAGATGGACACCAGTGGTAAGCGGTGTCCCTCAGGGGTCTGTTATAGGACCAATACTATTCAATTTATTTATAAATGACCTTGAGATAGGCATTGAAAGCCATGTATCAGTGTTTGCAGATGACACAAAACTAGGAAAAGTAATACAATGTGAGCAGGATGTTACTTCGCTGCAGAGCGATTTAGATAGATTGGGGGACTGGGCACTTAAATGGCAGATGAAATTTAATCTAGATAAATGCAAGGTTATGCACTTTGGAGTGAAGAACACACAAGTAATTTATACCCTAAATGGTACGGAGTTAGGGAAATCCAAGCAGGAGAAGGATTTGGGAATAATCATAGACTTCAAACTAAGTAACAATGTGCAATGTCAAACAGCAGCCGCCAAGGCCAGCAAAGTATTGGCATGCATTAAAAGGGGAGTTCACTCACGGGATGAAAACCTAATTTTGCCTCTGTATAAATCAATGGTCAGGCCGCACCTTGAATATGCCGTGCAATTTTGGGCACCTGTCTTAAAAATAGATATTGTAGCGTTAGAAAAAGTGCAGAGACGGGCAACTAAATTAATAAGGGGAATGGAGGGGTTAAGTTATGTGGAAAGACTAACAAGCTTAAACCTGTTTAGTTTAGAGACACGGCGCCTTAGAGGGGATCTGATAACCTTATATAAACATATACGGGGCCATTATCAACCATTGTCTGATAACCTATTCATTAACAGGTCTATACACAGGACAAGGGGTCATCCATTTAGACTGGAAGAAAGAAAATTTAGGAATGTGCGTTTCGGATTTCGGAATTTCGGAATTTTCACGAAATTTCCCGATTCGTGTCTTCGGATTCGGCCGAATTTCCGAATCGGATCGGACCCGAAAACCGACAGATCCGAAAAGTTTTCTGAGCCGAAACAAAATATTTTCGGAATTTTCGAATGGCCTTGAAATGTGTCAAATCGAAATTTATTTTTGCTCTATTCATGATTTCGGTTCCATTCTTGATTTCGGTTCCATTTCGGTAATTCTGGACATCGTATATTTAACTATCATCCGTTATATCGCTGATTCTGTAAATTTTGTATTTGTAATGTAAATGCGTTTGCGTATCACTTGTTTTTGTTTCCAATGATCCGATAATTTTGTCGATACGATAATTCCTTCGTAATCGAATCCGATTCGTCCGCGGGTCACGGATGTCGTAACTTTATTGAGCCAGTTTTTTGACAACTTTTTGGACAGGCCAAAAAATATTGTTTTTATTATTTATCATGGCTGCAAGAAGAGACGAGTGCCATTCGGACACCTCCTCATCTACTTCTTCCACCCATGAGACACCACCCAGGAAGAAGCGGGCCAGCAACATGGCATTTGACGAGATGTTGGAGCTGGTCCGCATCTTTGATCGTAAAGACTACCGTAAGGGCCCTTACGGCAGGAAGAATAATGCTCGAAAGGATCGTATCCTCAATAAGGTTCACACCACCATCCTGGAGCTGTTCGGGAAGGACCGGACGAAGGACCAGCTCCGAAAATGCTGGTCCGACCTCAAGGCGCGCGAGCAGGAGCAGCTGAGGCACATCCGTCGCGTCATAAGTGTCATGTTATATTGTAAAGCGCTGCGCAAACTGTTGGTGCTATATAAATCCTGTATAATAATAATAATAATAATGTGCTTGCATGTGCTAATAATGTGCACAGAAATACGTTGATTTATCTAGTCCTTTTTTCATGCAATGTGATTGTGTATAGCTTTGCGTTTTCACGACTCGTCATACATGCATTTTTGCCATAGCTCTTCTTTTTTGTGATTTTACATATTCGTGAAAATTGTGACATTTGATGTATGTAGATGAAGTTACAATGCTGGATTTCTTTTGGCACTGTGTGTACTGTAGTGTGTTGGGGGGGAGGTTGTTGTGATTGAGTGATGCATACGAGAAGACCCGCAGCTTGCCCAATATTGGCTCCCACCTGCGCATCAACAAAAATCTCTGCGTCTCTGCTAAGTGGTAGGATGGGACATGTAGTTCTTCTGAAAGTGCATCCAAACAGAGCCGCGTTCAATACATCCTCAGCAGCTGCTGAATTGTTGCAGCGCAGCAATTCAGTTTGCTGCAGCAGTGTCATTATTGAACGCTTTAGATGCAAATTTCAAAACAAAATGGCGGATTTCTGTTGTTTCTGCAATATCCAGTTTTATTAGCAGAAACTGAAAGTGAAACTGAGGCTGAGGTCATCTATAAAATAACTAAAAGCAGTCAGCACAATGCGTTTTGTATGCACACAACACAAATAATAGTTTTATTGAATAAACGTAATGTTTACTTCTGAAAAAAATATATAATTGACGGTAATATATGTCTATGTGCAGAGGAAATAAATAAATATTTTGTGACTTTAGACCTATGAGATGGGAGTAGTGGTGGGTCAAGCTGGTAGTGCTAGTGGGTAGTGGAGGGGTGTCGCAATACTTTCAGCAATATATTGTATAGATATACCATTTTTTACAGTCTGATTATTTACGTGTTATTTTTTGGATTTGGCAGAAGACAGGAAGAAGGCAGCATCTGCCCCGGCGGGCACCAGTGCCCCAGTGGAGGAGGAGCCACGGGCGACCACCAGCGCTGGTATATACTGTTTTATTTTGCAACGACTTTTGGTCAAAAACCACCATTTTTTGTTTACTGTATTTTAATTTAATTTTTTATGTATAGCACAAGAGGAGGAGGAGGAGGAGGAGCAGGAGGAGGGCGATGTTGGAGAGAGGGAGCCGCAGCAGGAGGCCGCGAGTCCAGGTTTTTATTTTTACTGTTGTATTTTGCATCGACTTTTGTTCAAAAATAAATCAGTTTTGTTGTTTACTGTATTTTTTATTTCTTTAATTTCTTAGATATAGCACCGGATGAGATGCTGACGGTGGTGGTGGAGGAGGAGGAGGAGTCGGAGCCTCAGGAGGCCGCCAGCACTGGTATATACTACTGTTATATTTTTTCAAGACTTTCAGTCAAAAATAGAAACCTGCTTTACTTACTGTATTTTCCTTCTTTCATTTATTGGATATATAGAAGGAGAAGCCAGACCGGACACGTCCAGCATTAGAATAATAAATTGGATGGCGATCGGCGAGCTACGCCTGGCTGTTACGACCATAGATGCCATCCAGGAGTTGCTCCAGGAATTGCGGGAGCATATAAGCAATGCCGCTGACATCCTGGAGCGGCAGTGAGACCAGCCTCCTCCTCCTCCCCTATGTTTGTTTGTGTTGTTTGTGCCCCGTTGGGCAGTTTGCCATCCTTGGCATGTTGTAAATAAATTTTCTATTTTTTCCTGTTTGTGTGCATTGCTTTTCCTTACTTAATAAGTTAATATGTATTGCTTGGTTTCCACACTGTTAAAATTATATGTACATAAATTTATTGACATTTCTATGGACCCTTTGTCATAAATTTGTCAACATATTTGTGGCCATGAATGTGACTGTGCACATTCTACACTCCCTGCCTGGCCAAAAAATGTCTCACACTAACACAACCTTGTTGTACTGCCTTGAGATTTGTTTACCGACGTGGCCTGGTTTTGTTAAGCTTAGGCGATGTCACAACAACACGGATTAGTGTCCACAGTCACATTCATTGTATAACCAAGAATTTATCAAAAAATATTGATGGCAGCACTGCGTGAAGTCTTCTCCGACACAACCCAAAGATCCTTAGTGCGGCTCAGGTCTAGTTTATTTGTCCCTGTTTGCAGCTTCACGCAACACCTCCTCCCAGCTATGAGCTCTCTCTCTCTCCCACCGCTGCCCGCTAAGACGCTGCCCGCCAACATGGTCACGTCTTTGCAGGAAGACAACAGCGTGGGGAAACGGCAGCTGCCGACAGTCCCCAGACCTCGTCACAATGACGTCAGTTCTGGAGTTAACCCCTAACTGCGACCAATGGTGGAGATAGGGGGTTCATTGGAACCCCCTATCTCCCGATCCGCGGCAGCTATCGGTTGGTTAATGTTTGGTATCTTTGGATCGACCAGAGCATGGCCTTTCCAACAATACCAAACATGACAATGTTAAAAATTATAAAAAATTAAAATATAAAAAAAAATAAACAGGTTTTTTGTTTTGTTTTGTTAATGCAGCAAAATTGTTCCCATTTCAATTATAATGTGAACAATGATGCTGCTCTAAGGATTTTTGTATGGGGTGCGTTTGTTAAAAATAGTGTAATGTTCACCCAAAAAAATATAACAAGTCCCCTTTTCAATTTTTTTTAACAAACGCAACTCATAAAATATAACCGCAAACACTTGCATGTTAAGATGTGAAAAAAATACTTTACACCTTGTAAAACAAACATTGAAAATTCTAATTTTATTGCATTTTTGTTATAATATACAGAGAGGACATGACGCATACATATGATAATGATATATTATGAATCATCTGCCGAGTCTGCCGGAAAGAACGATATATAACATGTCTGGGTCATATTATAAAAGAAGGCTTCAAAAAAACGCGTTTAAACAAGAGGAGCGAAACTGTTAAAAATTAGCTCAGCAGCAGACCGCAGTGCCGCACACAGGCATGAAGGGAAGCCGTGAAATGCCTCAGCAGCAAAAGGGTTAATTTTTTTTTGTCTGTTTTAAATCATTTTTTTTTTTTCGTTTCAGATCATTTTGATCAACTATTTTTCCGTTTTAAAACCTTTTGTTTTTATTTTTAAAGTCAGACCATTCGGGTCAGTTTAGCGTTTTTTAAATCGTTTTGTTCATTTTTTTTGTTCCTTGGCTTTCATACCATTTTTTAAATGTGATTAAATAAAGTTGTGAAATGTATATTCATAAGAAAAAAAGGATCTTTATTTAATTTAAAAAAAACACGATAGAATCGCCAGAATTATCGTATCGACAGAATGAATTATCGGATCCGAAAAACAAACCAAAATTTATTATAAAAAATATATAAAGTATAAAAAAGTAAACCATAGTAGTTTACATCAAAACGAATAGAGTTAGACAGCTTTGAAACGAGAACAGACGTTCCGAAAAAATGAAAATTTCCGAAATCACGAAAAGTCGATCCAAAAAACGAGCAAAGTGACACGAAAATACGAAAAATGGTCGATAGTCCGAAAAAACAATGTACACGAAAAACGAGTCGAGCCGAACCGAAACAGAAATCGGTCGAAACGAGCCGAATCGAAAAGTTTAAACATCCGAACAAATCGAACCGAAAAAAAAATCGGTGCACAAGCCTAAAATTTAGCTTAAAACATAGGAAGGGTTATTTTACGGTGAGAACAATAAAGCTGTGGAACTCTCTGCCTGTTGAGGTGGTTGGGTCAGAGTCTGTACAGACTTTTAAAAAACGACTTGATGACTTCCTGTAGACACAGAATATTAAGGGTTATAATATTTAATATGTGGGTAAAAGCTTCTTGATCCAAGGAGAAATCTGACTGCCATTCTGGGGTCAAGAAGGAATTTTTTTCCAGTATGTTACATATTGGCAAGCATTTCAGACTGGGTTTTTTGCCTTCTTTTGGATCAACAGCAGTAGGTTATGTGGGAGAGGCTGAACCCGATGGACGCATGTCTTTTTCAGCCTATATAACTATGTATAACTATGTATAACTATGTACCCTGTGGGTGTACGGGATCAGAGGAAACTACGTTAATAACCTATTGAGCCGGAATGCAGCCTGTAGCCTGGGTCTTGTTGCGCGAGTGCATGAGATCACGGAAGAAATGTTTGGAGAATTTGGGCTGCTGAATTGTGAGCCGGTCCGCATAGAGTTAAAAGCGAATGCTATCCCGTACAGTATCGCTGCGCCTCGTAGGATTCCATTTCCACTTTTGCCCTGGGTTGAGGCCGAACTTTTGAGGATGAAGAATATGGGTGTTATTGAGGAAGTCACTGAAGCTACTGACTGGTGTGCTCCTATTGTGCCTGTTGCTAAGAAGAACGGGAAAGTTCGTATTTGCGTGGACTTGAAACGCCTGAACGAGGCTGTAAAGAGGGAGAGATTTGTACTGCCGACACTGGAAGACATAGCTCTGAAGTTGTCAGGGGCTAAATTCTTTTCCACGCTTGATGCTTCCAGCGGTTTCTGGCAGATTCCCCTCAACCCAGATAGCCGTAAGTTGACTACTTTCATTACGCCGCCAGGTCGATTTTGTTTCCTCAGACTCCCCTTCGGGATATCTTCTGCACCAGAGATCTTCCAAAGGGAAATGAGTTCCCTCCTAAGGGACCATGAGGGCATTGTGGTAGTTATGGATGACATCCTCGTGTACGGGTGCACTCTAGAAGAGCATGATCAGCGACTGCAGCGTGTACTGCAGACCGTAAGAAAGTAAGGATTGAAACTGAACAAAGATAAATGCCACTTCGGGAAAACAGAACTGTGCTACTTTGGCCATATTATCAGCGGAGACGGTATTAAGCCAGAGTCTAGTAAAGTTCTCGCTATTGAGAAATTGAAAAGCCCTTCCGATGTTCATTAACAGAGACAAATACTGGGCCTTATGAACTTCGTGTGCAAGTTTCTGCCGGAATTGTCCTCAGTGTTGCATCCTATTACTGAATTGTTGAAGGACTTTGCTTGGACCTGGGGACGTCCACAGGCAGAGGCCTTTGCACTGGTCAAGTCCATGTTGGGGTCCGCCCCGGTGCTGGGGTTCTATGACCCTTCAAAAAAGACTGTGGTTAGTGCGGACACTAGCAGTTATGGGCTAGGAGCAGCCCTTCTGCAACTGAATGATGACAAGCTGCAGCCCATTGCCTACTGCTCTCGTACATTAACTGCGGCAGAGACAAAATACGCTCAGATAGAAAAGGAGTGTCTGGTTGGAGTTTTGGCCTGCGAGCGCTTTCAACAATATCTGGTGGGCTTGGATGGTTTTAGTCTGGAGACTGACCACAAGCCGCTGGTTCCATTAATAAACTCCTATGAAATTGACAAGGCACCTCTGAGATGCCGGAGACTTCTGATGCGGCTGCTCAGATTCAATGTTCGGACTGTGCATGTGCCGGCGAAACAACTGGTAGTGGCAGACGCACTCTCCAGGCTCCCTGGCTGCAGCTGAAGAGTCATCTACAGAATCAGATGCGAAGGTTTATGTGGATTCTGGCTTCTAACTCCATCTCTTCAGGGAGATTGGAGCTGATAAAGAGAGAGACACATCTAGATACTGATCTCCAAGAGGTCATAAACTACATAAAGAATGGCTGGCCTGAGAGCCGGGCAGTATGAATGCCGCTGAGTGCTTTCCAGGCAGAGGGAGTGCACCTTACTGAACTAGACGGTTTGGTGCTGTTTCAAGACTGTATTGTTATACCAGCCAGTATGCGGCAAGAGATGTTGAGTCGAATTCACGATGGTCACTTGTGAATTTGTAATGTAGAGAGAGAGCTGCCTCTGTGGTGTGGTGGCCTGGAATCAGCACTGACATTGCAGAATATGTATCAAGATGTGCCATTTGCCGTGAACATCGGCCTACACAGAGGAGAGAGCCTCTACTTTCTACCCCGCTGCCTGCGGGCCCCTGGCAGAAGATTGCAGCAGATTTATGTGAGCTCAACGGGAAAAAGTATCTGGTTGTTGTGGACTACTACTAAAGGTATTTTGAGATTGCACCATTAGTTGAGGCGACCAGCGTGGCTGTCATCACACGCCTAAAGAGTAGGGATGAGCTGTTCAGTTCGATCGGTTCGGAGTTCGCATCGAACATAGCCTGTTCGTTTGTTCGCGAACTACGAACATTTACGGGTGTGCGCCGCATGTTCGCCCACAATGGTCCACAATGCACTTTCCCACTGGCCTGAAGCTCGTAATTGGGTACAGCCTTGCACCTGACCACAGGTCTGGTGCAAGACAGGTTCAACAGTATGCCAATCACGGCTCAGAGTCCTGATTGGGCAAAATTTGCCCAATCATGGGCTCACAGAGCTAAGTCACGCAGCACAATATATAAGGTTTCCACGCACCGCTTCAGCACGCATTTGAGAGGAGATTTCATAGGAGATTGTTGTTGTGTGTTCTTACTGCCCGTCTGCCACGCTACTGGGAGGGTCTGGGGGGTCTCATTTCTACGAAATATCTGGGAATTAAGGTGATGTGTGTCTTGTCACATGAACACCTGCCACACATTGCGTAGGTCCTCCTCCTCCTCATCTGTCTCTACCCCACTGTATGTTCTGCCATGTCATTGCCTACAACCTCCACTGACAGGGATGATGCTACACTAACAGATGTACCAGGTCCTTCCTCACAATGTGACATCATCCCATCAGTTGAAGATTTAAGCAGTCAGATTACGTTGCCGCAGCTGCTGCAGCGTAAGAAAAAATATAGTCCCAACCATCCCCAAGCACAGCGTCTAAATGCCAGCTTAGCAAAATTACTCACATTGCAGCTGCTGCCTTTCCAGCTGGTGGACTCTGCTTCCTTCCATGAATTTGCTGAATGTGCTGTACCACAGTGGCAGGTTCCAAAACGCCATTACTTTTCATGCAAGGCCATTCCAGCACTATACCAGCACGTGGAAGAAAATATTATCCAGTCATTGGGAAAGGCAGTCAGCAACAAGGTGCATGTGACTTTAGACACGTGGTCCAGCAAGCATGGACAGGGTCGTTACATTTCCTTCACGGCACACTGGGTAACTCTGGTTGCAGCTGGGAGGGATCCAAGACGGGGCTCTGTGCTGGAGCTTGTTCATCCACCACGCCTCCAGAAAGCTGCTTGTATGAGGTCTGTCTGCTCCACCACTACCACCTCTTCCTTCTCCTTCTCTGTCTCTGGCGAAGTGGCAGTTAAACTGACGCCTGACAGGGTCTACGCAATGGCTCAAGCAAAAAGAAGTCACACTGTGCTTGTGCTGGTTTGTTTAGGGGACAGGAGCCACACCGGCCAGAAATTCTGTCAGCTCTGCAGGGCCAGGTGCAGAGATGGTTAACACCACACCAGCTTCAGCTGGGAATGATTGTCTGTGATAATGGCAGCAACCTTCTCTCCGCCCTACACAAGGGTAAATTGACGCATGTACCATGCCTAGCACACGTCCTAAATCTAGTGGTAGAGCGTTTCCTAACCAAGTACCCAGGGCTGCCAGAGCTTCTCAGCCAGGCCAGAAAAGTCTGCAGCCACTTCAGACGGTCATTCCCAGCAGGCGTTCGCCTGGCAGAAATTCAAAGAGAATTCCACCTTTCCACTGTCACGTTCAGCCACTATGGCGGTACCCGGCATGCGCCAAGTAGGGCCCAGGTATGAGGAAAAGCCGCTATATGCAGAGATGCGTGACACAATGATCTGGGATATATGAATAAACCACAGGAGACACTGGGGACCTCTGCACGGCTATACCGAAGGAGCCCTATACTGATAGATCGGTCCTTAGAGTGGCCGAATCTGCACTAATAGAAAAAGGTTACCTTTGTAGCCGTGCAGAGTCCTGGGGAAAACACAGACACCTGAAGCAGTATACTCAACAACTTGCAGGGAAGGACTTCAATATACAAAAGCCGTGGTCTACAGGGATACACAACATATAATACAATATGCACAGAACAGCTAGGGATGTCCAGAAGAGTCGTTCATAAATAAATAAGCCAGGGGTCAAAACCAAAAAGTATACCTTGAGCCAAAGCGGGGATATAGCACCAGAGAAAATCCGTCAGCCAGGCCAGAGGGTCAATACCAGGATGTCAATCAGAAACCTAGAACTCAGACAAGGGGTGGAACACTGAGAAAGCACTAGGATAGAATAACAGGGAGCTCTCAGGAACAAATCTGTAGCTGAAGTGAACCAGGATGCAAGAGCATGGTGATATGGGCCCATGGCTTTAAATAGAGGAGTAATCAGCCCATATCACCAGCAGAAGCTCAACGAGCAAAGAACTTAACCCCTGAGCTGCATGTAAGGGAAAGCAGCACAGGGAAACACAGACATAAAGAATACAGAGGGCAGGGAGACAGGGTTGGAAAGTGGGAACGTGACAGTAGCCCCCTCCGAAAAAGGTGACCTCAGGGCACCTACAAAAAAACAAAAAAAAACAAGACACACTCAGTCTTCTGAGTCGTCTGAATCTTCAGCAAAATTCTCCATGAGACTAGGGAATCGCTGGAACACAACTCAGTGTGCCTCCCGGACCAGTAACCCAGAAGGAGTCCTCACAAAACCATTAGGAACATTTCTCCCTTTGGGAAACATTTTACCAACCAGACTTCCCGATTGCTGAGATTCCTCAAGGTAAGCTAGGAGTACAGCCTTATCAGACTCGGAAAGGAGCGTGATATTCTCGGACCCTGGGCGAAGAGTGGCATCCTCGGAACCAATGCGACTGGGGTTTTTCACCCTCTTTCGTCTCCTCTTAGAGCGGGACTTGAGAGGGGTAACCCTATCACAGGACAAGACACTGGTGGAACCACTGTGGGACATGGGCACAGTGGGAGTGCAATGAGGCTCTGGAACCGCTGACACACAGCTTGACTGGGTTTCTGGCACCACTGACACACAGCTTGGAACTGGCACCGCTGACACACAGCTTGACTGGGTTTCTGGCACTGCTGACACACAGCTTGGTACTGGCACCGCTGGCACATAGCTTGGGACTGGCACACAGCTTGGGACTGGCACCGCTGACACACAGCTTGGGACTGGCACCGCTGACACACAGCTTGGCTGGGTTTCTGGCACACAGCTTGGGACTGGCACCGCTGACACACAGCTTGACTGGGTTTCTGGAACCGCTGACACACAGCTTGACTGGGTTTCTGGCACCGCTGACACACAGCTTGGGACTGGCACTGCTGACACACAGCTTGATACTGGCACACAGCTTGGACTGGCACCGCTGGCACACAGCTTGGGACTGGCACAGCTGGCACACAGCTTGGCTGGGTTTCTGGCACCGCTGACACACAGCTTGGGACTGATTTAACTGGAAGCTTGCCAGCCACAGGTGTGACAACTTCACTGCCAGAAAAAGGCAACATGATTGCGGTTTCCCCACCAAACTCCTTGGTTGTCATCCCATGGCCAGACCCCATAATTGCGGCCTTGCTACCTGGCACTATGAGTGCGGTGGGTGATGCAGATAAGCGTACAGCACCGCAGGTAATACAGCCTGTAACAATCTTACGCCCTGGACCACCATTAGGGTGTCTGGCCATTTGGCGAGGCCACATACGAGAAGCATTAATGGGAATAACCTCCATGGCTTCATCCTTTGCCTCCCTGGCCGAGAAGGAGTCAAACTCCATTTGTACCACGGGATCAAAAGGGGAATACTCGACTGGGTCTGAGATGTCAGTTACCCCCTCCACAGACCTGGTTACCCCTGGAAGGGCTCTCCTAGGCCTGGACGGTAAAGGGGGTCTGACCTTGGATACATGGTAGGGTCTGATGCCATCTGTCCCAGTACGGGGCCTGGTACCATCTGACCCATCGTCAGAATATTCAGCAAGGTCAGTAACATCAGTTGCCCCCTCCACAGGTCTGGTTGCCCTAGGAAGGGCTCTCCTAAACCTGGACAGTACAAAGGGTCTGATTACTTTAGTTTTATAATGGGAACTGGCCTTGGTGACTCGACTGTGGGTCGCGGGCACCTTGCCAGTTTCGGCATGCACTGGTGTCTTGCCCGTCCCAGTGCGCACTGGCTTGAGCGGGCACCATGAAATAAAATGCAATGAACTGGCACAATAGAAACAGAGCTTGTCAGTTCGCCTTCTATTCATTTCCTCAGGGGAAAGCGGACCACGTACCCTGCTTTCTAGAACAGCTTGATCAATAGAAGGGAAAAAAACTGTGTCCATTAACCCCTTCCACTTAGAGATGAAATCATCAAACAGGTGCAGCATGGATTCAAACAATATACGCAGCTCTGCGGGCTTTATGGATGGCTCTTGCATTATGTCACGTTCAGCCACTATGGCGGTACCCGGCATGCGGCAAGTAGGGCCCAGGTATGAGGAAAAGCCGCTATATGCAGAGATGCATGACACAATGATCTGGGATATATGAATAAACCACAGGAGACACTGGGGACCTCTGCACGGCTATACCGAAGGAGCCCTATACTGATAGATCGGTCCTTAGAGTGGCCGAATCTGCACTAATAGAAAAAGGTTACCTTTGTAGCCGTGCAGAGTCCTGGGGAAAACACAGACACCTGAAGGAGTATACGCAACAACTTGCAGGGAAGGACTTCAATATACAAAAGCCGTGGTCTACAGGGATACACAACATATAATACAATATGCACAGAACAGCTAGGGATGTCCAGAAGAGTCGTTAATAAATAAATAAGCCAGGGGTCAAAACCAAAACGTATACCTTGAGCCAAAGCGGAGATATAGCACCAGAGAAAATCCGTCAGCCAGGCCAGAGGGTCAATACCAGGAAGTCAATCAGAAACCTAGAACTCAGACAAGGGGGAAACACTGAGAAAGCACTAGGATAGAATAACAGGGAGCTCTCAGGAACAAATCTGTAGCTGAAGTGAACCAGGATGCAAGAGCATGGTGATATGGGCCCATGGCTTTAAATAGGGGAGTAATCAGCCCGTATCACCAGCAGAAGCTCAACGAGCAAAGAACTTAACCCCTGAGCTGCATGTAAGGGAAAGCAGCACAGGGAAACACAGACAAAAGGAATACAGAGGGCAGGGAGAGAGGGTTGGAATGTGGGAACGTGACACCCACAATCCGTCTGATCTGTGACATGCCCACCAGGTGGAACTCGACATTAGCAATGCTGTAGCGTCTGCACAAGCAACAGAGGGCCATCAACGAGTACCTGTGTGAGTATGGCACAAGGACAGGTTCAGGTCAACTTGGTTCCCCCCGCAGTGGCTGATGATCAAGGATGCATGCACTGTACTGTCACCATTTGAGGAGGCAACGAGGATGGTGAGCAGGGACAGTGCATGCATCAGTGACACAATTCCTTTAGTGTTCCTGCTGGAGCACACTCTGCGAGGAATTATAGATGGGGCTCTAGAGGCAGAGCAGCGGGAGGAAGAGGAGGCCTTCCCTAGCTCTCAAGGCCCCAGTCTTTCCGCAGACAGCATTCCAGCGGATCCTACTCAGATCAGACAGGAGGAGGATGAGGAGGAGGAATATTTAAGTAGTGGGGTGTCACGGCTGGTCAGGGGCTGGGGCGCCTGGCAGCAGATTCCTCGCTGCTCGCTGGCCAGGCGCCGAATGATAAACGCTACCGGGTGCGCTCACGTGGGACGCCGAGGGGCGGGGCCTGGCGCTATATGACGCGGACCCGCCGGGTTTAAAGCCCAGTCTCACTACTATGCCGGTGCCCTGACGTGGTATTCACTTCCCGCAGAGCTCTTGTGTATTTTGGCTATATCTGTATCTAACCTTGCTTCTGGCTAACGAACCCTCCTGTGTATGACCCTTGGCATTGGCAAACGAACCCTCCTGTGTATGACCCTTGGCATTGGCAAACGAACCCTCCTGTGTATGACCCTTGCATTGGCAAACGAACCCTCCTGTGTATGACCCTTGGCATTGGCAAACGAACCCTCCTGTATGACCCTTGGCATTGGCAAACGAACCCTCCTGTGTATGACCCTTGGCATTGGCAAACGAACCCTCCTGTGTATGACCCTTGGCATTGGCAAACGAACCCTCCTGTGTATGACCCTTGGCATTGGCAAACAACCATTCTGTGTATAACCCCTGGTATTGGTATTTACTCTGCTCTTGGTTCTGCCCTTAACGTTGGTACCGAGGTCAGTCTATGTGGCACCCTAAGCACACATCAGATTTCCTCTGCTATAACTAAGGTCCTAGGGAGAACATATACTCTGGTCTGTACCTCTGTCTGGTGTTTCCCTTATTTATCTATTACCTGGTTAATTGTCTATCTAGTTTTGCCGACCATTCAAGGATCGGAAGGTAGAGAGCGATCTACATAAAGGGATCACTATCTTGGTAGTCAGAAGGATTCGTGACAATACTCTATTCTGTACCTCTGTCTGGTGTTACCTCTTGTTTATCTATTGTCTGGTTAATTGTCTTTCTAGTTTTGCCGACCATTCAAGGATCGGAAGGGTAGAGAGCGGTCTGCGTAAAGGGACCACTATTTTGGTAATCAGAGGGATCCGTGACATTACGTCAGGGCCAATGGATCCCGCAGACCTCTCTAACCAGCTGGCACGTATCACAGCCAGACAAGAGGAACAGGACCATAGGATGGACCAGATTTTCTCGCTCTGCAAACCCTGTTAAATCGGTCCAATACAGGTACCACAAACCCTCCAGATCCAGTATTACCTAGGGTCAGTTCCGTCTCCCCTGAAGGACATAGGCTTAGTATGAAGGCACCCCTACGCTATGATGGTACACCAAGCTTATGCCGGGGTTTTTTGACTCAACTCGAGATCTTGTTTGAGAACAACCCAGGTTCTTGTATGTCTGATAAAGCCAAAGTAGGATATCTGATTAATCATTTAACAGAAAAAGCTTTATTGTGGCTACGCCATTGTGGGAGAATAAGAAACCCATCATCTATGATTATGAGGGTTTTACCTCCGAGTTGAAACGTACCTTTGATCCCTCTAGAAGGGCTACCAATGCGGGTAGGTCCTTGTTTCACATCAAACAAGGTAATAAGAGGGTCGCCGACTATGCCATAGAGTTTAAGACTTTGACTTCTGAGGTGCTTTGGCCGAACGACGTTTTAACCTTAGCCTTTACCGAAGGTTTGAACGAGGCTTTTATGTTTGAGCTGGCTCCCTTAAAATTACCAGAGAATCTAGACCACCTGATAGATTTTTGTATAGCCATGGACGATCAAATTAGGGAAAGGAGACACCCCAGAGACAGACCCAGAAGGGTCTTGCCTCCTTTACCCTCATTACCCAGACACACCAGTACGTCAGGTAACTCGGATAATGTGAGAACAGACTTGCCAGTCGTTGAACCCATGCAAATAGGGAAAACGGTATTTCAGAAGCAGAAAGAGCGCACAGAAGAGAAAAGGGGCTCTGCTTCTATTGTGCAGGGGCAGATCACTTCCGCCTTCAATGTCCTCAGAGACCCAGGGTTAGCAGGGGTGAATATGGCAAACTGGGTCAAAGAACAGCCAATACCCAGGTTATCGGTTCTCTGTATGCCTCCTTTGTGGACAATGAAAAAAAAAAATCCAGGATTCTGTTACCAATCTCCCTAACCTGGGAGGGGGTTCACCTCAAGACTGAGGCGTTCTTAGACTCTGGGGCCTCAGGCAATTTCATGGATAAGAATTTTGCTGCCAAAAACCTCTTACCTCTGGTTCTTAAGGAGAAACCTCTAATGGTGGAAGCCATAGATGGTAAACCTCTGTCATGCCCACATATCACTCACGACACTATCGATGTATGTATGAAAACAGGAATTTTGCACCAGGAGACAATAAGATTTCAAATTATTGAATCACCCTCATGTCCTGTCGTTCTTGGGTTTCCATGGTTAACAGAGCACACACCCGGTTGTCGATTGGGTCCAGAGAGACATAAAATGTTGGGGTCAGAGTTGTCAGTCTAAGTGCCTAGGCAGAGTTAATGTGATTGGTAGCCTCAATATTGCCACAGCCCCTCCTTTGTCCACAGAGGTCCCTGAATGTTACCTGGCATTAAAGGAGGTGTTCTCTAAAGCCAGGACTGAGGTCCTACCACCACATCGTCCATATGACTGTGCTATTGATTTACTCCCCGGTACGATGCCTCCTAGGGGTCACGTATACCCTTTATCACAAAAAGAGAACGACATTATGGAGGAATACATAAGGGAGAATCTGGAACGAGGATTCATTAGACGGTCCTCTTCTCCAGCAGGAGCAGGTTTCTTTTTTGTTTCCAAGAAAGAGGGAGATCTGCGACCTTGCATCGATTATAGAGGTTTGAACAGGATAACTATAAGAAATGCATATCCTATACCTCTCATAACAGAATTGTTCGACCGATTAAAAGGGGCCCGTGTTTATACGAAGCTTGATTTACGCGGAGCGTACAACCTGGTCAGGGTTAAAAAAGGGAGATGAATGGAAAACGGCTTTTAATACACGTAGCGGGCATTATGAATACCTGGTGATGCCTTTTGGGTTGTGTAATGCGCCAGCCGTTTTCCAGGACCTTATAAACGACACCCTAAGGGATTTTTTGCAAGAATTCGTTATAGTATATCTGGATGACATCCTGATATACTCTCCTGATGTGGACACTCATCATGTCCACGTAAAACAAGTATTGGAAAAGCTATTGAAGGCGGGATTGTATTGTAAACTAGAAAAATGTCTATTCGACATAGTAACTGTGCAATTCCTTGGTTATATAATAACCCCTGAGGGTTTTCAAATGGATCCTAAAAAGCTCTCAGCTATTCTTGACTGGCCTCTACCCCAAGGGCTTAAAGCCATTCAGAGGTTTCTGGGGTTTACGAACTATTATCGAAGGTTCATTAAAGATTTTTCGGCCTTGGTAGCTCCCCTCACGGCTATGACAAGGAAAGGGGTGGGAAATCAGAAATGGACACCTCAAGCCACTCAAGCCTTTGAGGTACTTAAGCAGGCATTCACTACTGCCCCTGTTCTCCGACATCCAGATCCGGCTCTGCCTTTCCAAGTAGAAGTTGACGCCTCCGAACTAGGTCTTGGCGCAGTCTTGTCCCAAAGGGAGGCACCCGACAAACCCTTGCATCCATGCGGCTTCTATTCTCGGAAATTGTCCCCGGCAGAGAAGAACTATGACATTGGAAATAGAGAGTTGTTAGCAGTCATCTCGGCCTTGGCCGAATGGAGATACTTATTGGAGGGGTCTAGGGACCCGATCGTTATCATAACCGATCATAAGAATCTCACGTACATTGGAGATGCTAAACGTTTAAATTCCAGACAAGCGAGATGGTCATTGTTTCTCTCAAGTTTTAATTTCGTGCTTACCTATAGACCTGGGTCCAGAAACATTAAAGCAGACGCATTGTCGAGACAGTATGAATCTTATGAACACAATATCCAAGATCAGCATCCCATTGTACCCCAGGAAAGGATTATAGCCTCTACCACGATTAGTGTCTCGTCTCCCCTAATGAAAAGGTTGCAGACCGTCCAGGGTGCAGCTCCTGGGGGAAAACCTCCTGCGAAACTCTTTGTACCTGAGAACGAAAGAGAGGAAGTACTTAACATCTATCATGATAATAAAACTTCTGGGCATATGGGTATCACCAAGACTGTGTCTAATATCAGTAAACTCCTCTGGTGGCCCACGTTGCGCCGAGATGTTAAAGATTACATAGCTGTGTGCGAGGTGTGCACAAGGCAGAAAAGTCCCAAAACAGCACCCATTGGGTTACTCCAGCCTTTGCCGATCCCCGAACGACCATGGTCACATGTAGCCATGGATTTTATAGTAGATTTACCTGAGTCAAGAGGGAATACAGTGATACTTACGGTCATAGATCAATTTTCCAAGATGGGTCACTATGTTCCTCTTCGGAAACTACCTTCGGCAGCCGAACTGGTGCCCATATTCATTTCCAACGTGGTCCGCATACACGGTGTCCCTCTGGAGATTGTCTCTGATAGGGGGACCCAATTCATCTCCAGATTCTGGAGAGGGTTTTGTAAGAACGTGGGGATAGACCTCTCTTTCTCTTCGGCCTATCACCCCCAGACCAACGGAGCAGCAGAACGAGCAAACCAAAATATAGAGAAAATCTCAGGTGCTTTATATCAGAACAACAAGATAACTGGTCAGACCTGCTACCATGGGCAGAAATGCTTGAACAGTGCAGTGAGTGAATCCACAGGACATTCTCCTTTCTTCGCTGTTTATGGTTTTGATCCTCCCGTGCTCCCCGCTACGTTTCCTGATACCACGATTCCTGCTTTGGATGAGCAACTGGCATCATTGAAAGAGACTTGGGGGAGAGTGAGACGGGCACTAGAGGAGAGTAGTGCCATCCAGAAAACCAAGGCCGACAGACACAGGAGGCAGGCACCCGTGTATCAAGTTGGGGACAGGGTTTGGCTTTCTTCACGTAACATCAAGCTCTTAGTGCCTTCCATGAAGTTGGCTCCTAGGTATATCGGCCCCTATAAGATTCTGCGGCGAATCAACCCGGTCTCCTATGCTTTGGCGTTACCCCCCCATTTTAAGATACACAATGTGTTCCATGTAAACCTTTTGAAGCCGTTGTTATGTAACCGGTACACCAAGGTCCATGCTCCACCGCCTCCTGTCTCTGTGGAGGGCGAGGAGGAGTTCGAGGTTAAGGCCATTCTGGGCGCCAGGATATCTAGGGGGTCCTTGCAGTACTTGGTCGATTGGGTGGGTTACGGTCC